>PVKH010011041.1:5817-18037 GCA_004027955.1 Chaetophractus vellerosus | reverse complement strand
TACTATATTAACATATTGTAGTATTATATATTATATAGTATATGTAATATGTGTAGTATTACATATTAACATATAGGAGTATTAACATATATTTGTTCTACTTCAAAGAATCAATTTAACCAAAGAAGTACAGGACCTATTTGCAGAAAACTACTAAAAGAAAATATAGGGAAACATCTTAAAGACTTGGTGGTAGGTGATGGTTTTTTGGACCTTACATCCAAAGCAAAAGTAGCAGAAGAAAAAAAAATAGATAAGTGGGACCCCACAAAATTAAACATTTTAATCTGACATGACTTAGTCAAAAGGGTGAAAAGGCAGCTGACTCAATGGGAGAAAATATTTGGAAATCATATGTTCAATAAGGGTTTAATATCCTGATATATAATGAGATACTAAAACTCAACAATAAAAAGACAAAAGACCCAATTAAAAAATTGAGAAAAGACTTGAATAGGCATTTGTCCAAAGAAGAAATAAAAATGGCAAAAAAGCATGAAAAAATGTTCAGCATCACTAACAATTAGAGAAATGCAAATCAAAACTCCATGAGATATCATTTCACATCTATCAGAATGACCGCTATTAAAAAGACAGAGAACTACAAGTGTTGGAAAGGATGTGGAGAGTTAGGAATGGTTATTTACTGTTGGTGGGAATGTAGAATGGTACAGCCACTGTGAAGGACTGTTTAGCAGTTCCTAAAGAAGTTGAATATAGATTTTCCACGTGACCTGGCAATACCACTACTGGGTATATACCCAGAAGAACTGAGAGCAATGACACAAACAGATATCCGAATAGTGTTTATAGCAGCATTATTCACGATTGCCAAAAGTTGGAAACAACTCAGTTGTGTCCATCAGCTGATGAGTGAATAAACAAACTGGTATATTTACACGATGGAATATTATGCAGCTGTAAGAAGAAATGAAGTTGTAAAGCATATGACAAGATGGATGAACCTGAAGGACATTATGTTAAGTGAAGCAAGCCAGACACAAAAGGACAAATACTGTATGATTGCGCTATTATGAACTAAATATATTGGGTAAAATCATGGAGTTAATAGATTGAATATGGGTCACCAGAAAATAGAACGAGGTACAGAATGGAAACCTGAGGGTTAATTTGTGCAGAATTGGTAAAATGGATATGTGTTAACCTTTGGAAATGAATAGAAAATGTGAAAGCCCAACATAATGTCTATAACTAGCAGTACTCTAATTTGGATATGAAAGTGGTTTAAAGAGAAAGTCTAAGGTCATGTATATTATCAAAAGGAAAGCTAAAAAATTTAACATGGAACTGTATAGCATAGTAAAACAGCATATGAAATATGAATATGGGTAAATTTGTGTATATAAGACCATTTTTCTTTGAAGAAAATCAATTAATTGCTCTAGCTAGAACTTCTAGCACAATACTGAATAATAATGGTGGCAGTGGGCATCCTTGTCTTGTTCCTGATCTCAACAGGAAAGCTTTTCTATCTTTCACCATTGAGTACAATGATAGCTGTAGATTTTTCATATATGCACTTTACCATATTGAGAAAGCTTCCTTCTGTTGCTATCTTTTGGAATATTTTTATCAAGAAAGGGTGCTGTATTTTGTCAAATGCCTTTTCTGCATTGTTTGAGATGATCATGTGTTTTTTCCTTCCATTTCTTAATGTAGCCTATTACATTAATTGATTCTCTTATGTTCAACCACCCTTGCAGAGCAGTAATAAATCCAACTTGGTCATAATGCATAAGTCTTTTGATATGCTGATTCTATTTGCAAGTATTTTGTTGAGAATTTTTGCATTTATGTTCATTTGAGAGATTGGTCTGTAATTTTTTTGTAGTGTCTTTACCTGGTTTGGGCTTCATAAAATGTGTTGGCTAATTTTCCCTCCTCTTCAATTTATTTGAAGAGTTAAAACAGGATTGATGTTAATTCTTCTCAAAATGCTTGGTAGAATTTACCTGTAAAGCCATCTGTACCTGGACCTTTCTTTTTTGGGGAGAATTTTGATGACTTATTCAATCTCTTTAGATTTGATTGGTTTGTTTAGTTCTTGTATTTCTTGTAGCATCAATGTAGGTTTGTTCATTTCTAGGAATTTGTCCATTTCATCTAGGTTGTCTAGTTTTTTGGCATACAGTTTCTCATAATATCTTCTTATGGTCCTTTTTATTTTTGTGGGGTCAGTCATAACTTAATCCCTTTCATTTCTGATTTTGTTTATCTGCATCTTATCTCTTTTTTCCATTGTTAGTCTAGTTAGGGGTTTGTCAATTTTATTGATCTTCTTAAAGAACCAGCTTTTGGTTTTGTCGATTTTCTCTATCATTTTTTTGTTCTCAATTTCATTTATTTCTGCCCTGATCTTTATTGTTTCTTTCCTTCTCCTTGCTTTGGGACTGGTTTGTTGTTCTTTTTCTAGTTTTTCCAGTTGTTCAGTTAGATCTTTGATTTTAGCTCTTTCTTCTGTTTTAATAGATGCATTTAGGGCTATAAATTTCCCTCTCAAGACTGGCTTCGCTGTGTCCCATAAGTTTTGATAAGTTGTGTTCTCGTTTTCATTCTTCTAAATATATTTACTAATTTTACTTGCAGTTTCTTCTTTTTGTTTTTGTTTTTTTTTTTTGTTTTTTGGTTACATATCCCTCCCCTTTCTGCTTGTTCTTGCTGTGTGTTCATTTTATGTGTTCTTCTATGTCTGCTTTGTCTCCTCCCCGCTGCAGTGATGTGCCGAGTCAGCTCACTGCGCAGGCGGCTTGCCCCGCTTGTGGGCGGCTCTGCTTCCACTCCTGGGCGGCTTTTGTTCCATTCGCAGGCAGCTTTGCTCCGTTTGCAGGTGGCTCGCCCTGCCCGTGTCAGCTTTGCCCTGCCTGTGGCGGCTTGTTGCCCTGCCCAAGGGGGCTCTGCCCTGCCCACGGTGGCTTTGCCTTCTCAGGCAGTCTGCCCTCTTGGAGAGGTCCCCAGAAACCGAACCTGGGGCTCCCCATGTGGTGTATCGGCGCCCTATTCAATCGGCTACAGTTGGCCCCCTGCAGTTTCTTCTTGACCCACTGATTATTTAGGAGTGTGTTCTTCAGCCTCAACACATTTGCAAAATTAACTCTTTCCTGTCTATTATAGATTTCCAGTTTCATTCCATTATGATCTGAGAAGTTGCTTTGCATAATTTCAATCTTTTTATATTTATTGAAACCTGAATTGTGACCTAACATGTGGTCTATCCTGGAGAATGGTTCATGGGTCCTTGAGAAGAACGTATAACCCACTGAGTTTGGGTGCAACATACTGTATATGTCTATTAGGTCTATATCATTTTTCATATTGTTCAAGTTCTCTGTTTCTTTATTGATCTTCATTCTAGTTGTTCTATCTAATGATGTGAGTGGTGTGTTGAAGTTTCCATTATTATTGTAGAGATACTGATTTCTCCCTTCAGTTTTGCCAGAATTTGCCTCATGTATTTTGGAGATCCCTGGTTAGGTGCACTGATATTTATGTCTGTTATTTCCTCCTGGTGGACTGTCCCTTTTTATTAATATATAATGGCCTTCTGTATCTCTTACAACTTTTTTGCATTTAAAGTCTGTGTTAGTCACCCAAAAGGCGTACATATGCAAATTACCATAAATCAGTTAGCTTTTAGAAAGGGTATTTAATTGGGATAAAATTTAGTTACAAGGCCCTAAAGAGTCCAAATCAAGGGCTGCTTTCTCACCAAAGTCAGTTGACATATGTTGAAGCAAGATAATAGGTGATCTCTGCCTAGTCTCTGGGGCCTTCTCAGCTGCTCTGTTTTCTTTGGCTTCAAACTATCAGGCAAACGGTTCATCTCTCTTCCTGGGGCTTTAGCTGTTTGAGCCTTCTCCTTTAGTCATATGGCAGGACCAAAATGACCAAGTTCACTCCTCTTCCACGTGTCTTCTTGAGTGAGTGTCCATTTATATCAGCCTACCAAGGGGGCTGGGACTCAACCTGAGCTAAACCCTACTGATGTGGTCAAATCAAGGACATCTCAGCCGAATCTAATACAATCAAACGGTATCACACCCAAAGGAACAGACCAGTTTACGATATAATCTTTCTTTATTTGGATTAAAAAAAATAATCCCAAACTGCCACAGTCTGTTTTGTCCAATATTAGTATTGCTGCCTCTGCTCTTTATTTGGTTACTGTTTGCAATGAGCATCTTTTTCCAGCCTTTCACTTTCAGCCAGTTTGTATACCTGGATGTAAGATGAGTCTTTTGTAGGCTTTGTATGGATAGCTCATTTTTAAAATCCATTCTGTCAGCCCATATCTTTTGATTGGGAAGTTTAATCCATTCACATTCAATGACATTACTGTAAATGCATTATTTACTTCCACCATTTTATTCTTTGGTTTCATATGTCATATCTTATTTTTTTCTGTCATTTTACTCTTTTGGTTATCCTTTCTGCTATTCTTTCTTCTATGCCCTTCTCCAAACCTCTCTTTCCTGTCTTTTTCTTTCAGGCTTTAAGGCTTCCTTTAATATTTCCTGCAATGATGAATTCTTTTTTACAAAGTTTCTTATTTTCTGTTTGTTTGTGAATATTTTAAACTCACCTTCATATTTGAAGGACAATCAGTTTGCTGACAGTTTTTCTCTCTTTTTCTCTTTCAGTATCCTAATTGTATCATATCGCTGTCTTCTCACCAACATGGTTTCTGATGAGAAATTCATACTAAGTCTTACTAAGTACCTTTTGTATGTGATTGTTTGATTCTCCCTTGCTGCTCTCAGAATTTTCTCTTTTTCTTTGATGTTTGACATTCTGAAAGGTACGTGTCTTGGAGTAGGACTATTCACATTTATTCTGATTGGGATTCACTGCACTTCTTGGACTTGTGCATTCATTTCTTTTGTGAGAGTTGGGAAATTTTTAGCAATTATTTCCCCAAATATTCTTTCTGTCACTTTTCCCTTTTCTTCTCCTTCTGGAACTCCCATGATATGGGTGGTGTTGTGTTTCATGTTATCATTCAACTCTCTGAGACCTTGCTCAATTTTTTTCCCATTATTTTCTTTGTTCTTTTCTTTCTTCAATTTCAGCTCTTCTGTCTTCTGTATCACTTATTTTTTCTTCTGTCATTTCAAATCTGTTGTTGTATGCCTCTAATATGTTTTTGATCTCACCTATCATGTCTTTCATTCCCATGAACTCTGTTACTTTTTTTATTCAAGTTTTTGAATTCTTCTTTGTGCACACTCAGTGTCTTCTTGGTGTCATTTATCTCTTTAACCATATTCTCTTTCAATTCATTAATTTGATTTTGGAAAATTTTGTGTATCTTGTTGATTTGTTGTCTCAAATCCTGCATATCTTCTGGGGCTTTGATGTATTCCTTACCTTGGGCCATTTCTTCCATTTTGTTAGTATGGCTCATAATATTTTGCTGATGTCTAGGCATCTGATTAAGGTGGTGAGTTTACTCAGATACTCAATTTCTCTCTTTCGTAGGGTTTTCGTGGCAGGAGGCTTGTGTTACTACTCCTCTTAGATTCTTTGTTCAACTCGTTCTGGACCTTTAGGATTGTCCCTATTAGTTGATCAAATCTGAGCCCTGGACTCAATAATGTGTTGCACACCCACCTCCTAGGGTCTTGGAGAGGGAGGCCATAAGGCTGGAAAAGCCTCTCTTACTTACTTTTAATTTCCTCACTTGCACTTCCTTGTTCAACCAGCAGATGGTGCTATCAGTCCAATGCCTTGTCAGAGTGTGTTTCACGCAGCATAGACTACATGAATGTGACAGAGGTTCCTGCCTGGAGGTAAGAATCTCATGATTCAAACTCTCAGACAGTTCTCCAACCTTTCCTGGCAACCTCCTCCCTTTTCCTGGGTAGGAAATGATTCCGCTCCCCTCTGCATCCTCAACAACCAGTCTAGGTCAGTAATGAGAGAAATTGAGAGGGCCAGATCTCTTTAATCCCATGCTGGCTCACAAGGCAAACAATAGCATGGCCTCACCCAAACTTGAAGGGCTCATGGGAAACAGAAGACCAAATTTATGGGTCAAAAGCTGAGTCAGCCTTAGACTCCATCCCTCTCTCTCCCCTTTACTGGGGAGGTGGATCTCTGAGGCTCCCCTTTGTCAAACCACAGGCCTGAGGCCAGAGAATTCAAAAGTGTCTAGAGGGTGAGGGAAGATGCCTGGCATTTGCAGCTTCAGCTTTTAACTCACAGTTTTGCTGTTGTGATTCTTTTCCTTTGCCCCTCTCCCTTCTGGTCTGTGTCTAGACTTCCCCTGGTGTCCTAAACCCTAAAAGATTTTTTTCAGGCCATTTCTGCCTGTCCACCAGCTCCTTTTCTGGGAGAGAAGAGAGACTCATGTCTTTCTAGTTTGCCATCTTTCCAAAAGTCTTCTTTACTTTTAATACTCTTAAAGACATATTTTTTTCATCATACTTCATTACACAACTCTACTTGTATACATGGTACACTTTAAGCACTTTACAGTCATGCATACACTTAAATAGTGATCACAATTTTTAGAATGTTCTTCAACACTAAATGTATATCTAGAAATCTACTTTGGCATCCTGATTTTTTTTTCTGTAAATGTACCAGGATATGGATTAGAATTCAGATGGAGCATCTTCAATTTTGTAGAAAACTTTCCATTGTTGGTACATAGCTGATGCTCAATTGGCACTTAAATATTATTTTCTACTCTAGATAGTGTCTTAAAAATGTGATTAAATAAAGGAAAGCTTTCCTTCATGTATTATGTATTTTCAATAAACAGATTAAAAGTGATTAAACCCATCTTCCTCATATATGTATCCATAATGGTTTTGTCCCATTGCAAACATATCATTTGCCAGAAAGATGTGTCAGTTTTCAGTTTTTCTAATAGGTTGTATCCAGTTGATATTTCATAAGGATCCAAAATGTGAGAAAAAACAATTTGCAAATAATTCATTCTGCTTTTTCCTTGGAGTATATTTTTCATTAACTTTAAAACATCTTTGACAATTTACAAATTTACTATTAATATGATTTTTAAAAACAATATGAGCTTTTTTTTTCTTTTTTTTCCTCATGGACAACAAATTATATATCTAGGATTTTTCTCTTTACTGTTTTCAGTGACACTAATTCACTAATTTAGTCCTCCCTGCTCATTCTTGAAAATTACGATTAGTTTATAAAGAAGATCACTGGCTTTCTATTTGAAGTTAACACAAAAATTTTTATAGTGAGGTCTTTCTTGATACACATTGTTAATTTAAAATCATCTTTGTTTTAATAGTTTTCTATCATACTTATCTTCGCATCATACTTTATAATGTATTACCAGTATCTTTCATGTATGGTTTTTATTCAAGCATTTAATCAGTATTTTTTTATTTATTCAGGAAATAAATCTAACCTTTTGGTGCTTAAAACTACAGAATTTTATTTTAGTTTTTCAATGCATCTATCATCGTTTGGCAAAGGGGTTTCATCTTTATTGTCTCCCAGGGACCTTGTATGACCACTCTTTCAAAAATCTTTGCCAGTTTTATATCTATTTGATTACATTTGATTGTCTACCCAACATAATTCTTTTAAAAATATACCTCTTAGACTTATTTTTAAGTAATTTGAGTCTATTGAGATTCCTTTGGAGAACTAACCCTCAGGCTCTTCTCTGAAATTTTTTTCTAACTGGTAAGATTTAACTTTGTCAATTTAGAGGTTTTAACAATTGGTTGAAGAATGGACATTTAATTTGATCCTTGTAGCAGAGTTCAGTTTTATTTAGCCTTTGAACTTCAAAATCTTTCATAGTTTGTCATTATTGAGAATTGATTTGCTTCTTCTAAAACTAAAAGCTCCCAAATTTCTATATATTCTCTTTGATTACAAAATTAGCAATTGCTTTCTGAATTTACATATTTCTTGTATCCTTTTGTTAATTGTAATGGTTCTATTCTACTGCTACTATTCTCTTTGCCAAACCCTTAACCTAAAGGTAGAATCTTAAGGACATTCATTATCTTTTTTCTTAGTTATTACAGACTTCAAATTTATCAGCTGTTTTGCAACTGTTTAAACAGTGATCATCAACCTTCTAACCATTGATAATTGTTTCTTCATTGTCCATTATCTGCTTCCAGGGCCACATATTTTATTTCGCTACAGTAGTGTCTCTTTCTTTAGTTGTTTATCTATATGTCAAGAAACACTGGGTTCTGTTAGGGTAATAAACATCCTGGAATTTAAATGGTTCAAAGCAATAAAGTTTATTTCTCACTTTCACTAAATTATCATGCAGATATGAGCACAGCTTTTGCTCATTGTTGATAAAAAAAACATAAAATTTTGGAGACTTTATCTTGATATAAGGATTGCAGAGGCAAAGAGAAAAAAAGAATGTGATATACCATATGGTGTTTCTTATGCCTTTTCATGAAGGTGGCACCTATCATTTTTGTTCTTATTTCTTAGACCAAAGCAAGTCTTATCATCTTACTTTGGCAAGTGGGAAGAAAAATATGATCTTGTCATGTGCCTAGAACAAGAGAATCAAACATTTATGCAAGTCCCAATGACTACACTGAATTGCTATTTTTTGTGTTTTCTGCCTCCCACAAGGACAACCTTTTTTTAAAAACAATTTATTTTATTAAATAATGTATCCCAACTGACTAGATGTATGCTTGGCATGGTAGGTGGTTGACAAATATTTTTTATTTATTTTTTATTTTTATTTTTTTAAAGATTTATTTATTTTATTACATATCTCCCCTCCCCCCGCTGCGGCGACGCGCCGAGAGTGGTCACTCTGCGCAGGCGCGGCTTTCCCCACTTGTGGGCGGTCTCTGCGTCCGTTCACGTCTGGCTTTCAGTTCGCGGGTGGCTGGCTGCGCTCCATCTGCGGGCGACCTGCCCTGCCCGTGGCGGCTCTTGCCATGTCCGTGGCAGCTTTTTGCCCTGCCCACGGTGGATCCGGCCCGCCCATGGCGGCTTGCCATTCTCAAGGCGGTCTTCCCGCTAGGAGAGGTCCCCGGGAAACGAACCCGGGGCCTCCCATGTGGTATGCCGGCGCCCTATCCACTGGGCTATCGAGCCGGCCCCGACAAATATTTTTTAATGGAATGGTAGCATTATAATCCTTTTGACAAAATGTCAAACAAGCAACAAACTATATTATAATAAAATATTCACTAATTCAATAAAATTCAGTTTTCAAGTATTGCTTGCTATATTTCCTACTTGTGTTTTTCTTTTTTAGCAGCTTGGGCATAAAACATCACATTTGTAGTTGCACTTACACAATCATGTGCATACTCATATAAACTATTTACTCTTAAGTTCTCCTCAATATTTACCTTTACAATGATACTCTACATTACACTGGTTATGTTTCTAGTTTCATGCTGTTTTTAAACTTTAATAAACTGTTTTTGAGCCATTGATTTTTATGAATTGGGTCTGTGATAGAAGATGATAAGAACAAAGTAAAAATTTAACAAAGACTGATAACATCATGTTAATGTTGGGATAAAATGATTAGCTGTGGTGAACTTCACATATAGCAAACAAGACTAGATGGTCATCACAGTCCTTATAGCAGAAATGCAATTTCTAGAGTTTTAATGATTTCTGTAATTGAAACAGAATATCAGTGGGAATATTGACTATTTGTGTATTTTAGATTGGTTAAATGCGAGACAATGTTTTCATTTCTCTTTCTTTTTAATCTTAAAATGACAAATCACTCCAGGTTACTTGATAAACTATTAGACTACATCAGGAGTCTGTGAACTCTATTTGATATGCTACAGTGGACATGCCTTGCAAATCCCTAGTATTTCAGTAATAATGTACCAAGTTCTTTTCCTGTTTAATATTTAAAAGGATCACAAATGCCAGTGCACTAGTATTTAAACCACTTTACTGCAATCTAAAAAATGTTAGAGACAATCATTTATATTTGAGACAGTAGATATGTCATTATTAGGTTTAATTGAATAATCAATGAGTACCTGTGCTTCAGCAGAGTTGGTTCATATAGCTGTCTTTTTGGTGAACTCTTTTTCAACAGAGTAACGTTGTTGTTTTTTCTTGTTCTTAGTTTCACTGATATTTTTAAATCATCATTTACAGCTTATTACAGTTCCTAGTAATTGGAAGGCTTTTAATAAACTTTTTAAAAAAATGGATGAAAATGATTATAAAGTAATTTCAAAAATAGATTTATCAGACTAAATATCACATCAATAAACTTAGTTTAATTTAATTTTGACTTACCCAGTGGTTTTAGTTTCATTAAACATTTATTAAATTACTTCTCAAGAAAAATTTATAATAAATGCACAAAAAAGAGAATATAAAGATTAGTAGTGGAATATTCATTCTCTTATAAAAAATATGGTGGGGCAAAAACCTCAGAGCTATCAAGTAGGATTCTATTCATAATTCAATTCAATTTATTTTATTTCCAAGTAAAAAAACATTGCATTATCAAATTTGAAATAAGCCATCTATTAGATATCATGCATCTTTATTTTTTAGCCATAATTGACTTTCCATTAGTGAGAATAATAGCAATAATATGCTATGAACCTAGTCTTTTATTTTCTTATTTAAGTGTATAAAACTGATCTGAAGGGTTGTCGCATGTTCATAATCTACAAGAGGCAAATTCTTTGCTGGATACATTTTCCCTCTTTAATGTAATATTATTACAAATGCATTTTTCAAAAGCAATTACTGGTTAGATCTGTTTGAGTACCTCCTTTCTTTCTTCAAGAAGCTGGAACATCATATGCAGATAATCAAGATGCTCTTTCATATTTAATCATTCAGTATAGTTACTCTTTCTATATCCTGTATTATTTTAGCACCACTACTGTTAAATAACATGTGTTTTAACCCCTCATTGAATCATTCAGTAGGTCCTCTCTACATTTTCCTGTTGTCACATTTAACTTAACATATCTGAAACTAAATTCCACCTTTTCTCTCAAATTTATTCTCAGTCTCTCACCTACTACCCAACTGAAACTGTCAATATAATGTTTAGAAACCTTCCCTTCTCCTTTCATTACATCAATTACTTGTGACTATAGCTATAAACTTTGCAATCATTTATATTACATTTCAAGCACACACACATACACGCACTCACACACACCATAGCACAATATCTTGTTGATCACAGGCGCCAAATATTATGATAAATCATTTAAGATTTTCAGGCATTATTTCACGTAACTCTCAATCATTCATAATGTTGGAAACATTGAGTATTATAGTATTTAAATCCCTTGTACCTACTAGATGGTAAAGAAATAATTCCGGTTGGTTTAATTTCAAATCTTGTTTAGGTATAACATTCCTTGAAAAAAATGATACAATTGTCTTCTAATTGATCTCCATGACAATTATATAGAGCATCAGATATTGTTAATATTTTAATCTTTCTAAGAAGCAAATAGTATTACCCTCTTGATCAAATAGATTTATAATCAGTTCATGGTAAGCAGTATAAATTTAAACTCTTTATTCCAAGGTTCTTTTTTATCAATCTATAGGCAGCTCCATTTCTTGCTTCTCTTGTCTGAAATCTATACTTCAGTCATCCTAGGCTTCTTGTAATTCCTTCAAAAACCAAAGGCTTTTTAAACTGTTTCATCAATCTCTTTGCTTTACATGAAATCACCCTACTCCCCTCTAGAGATTAAAACCCTTTCCGTCTTCTGTCTGTTGGAAAATTCTATTTCAATCTAGTTGTACCAAAATGTTTTACCTTTCTTATACTTCTGTCATAAACTTTATCTAGGACATATAGGTAACATGATGTTATAAACTTTTTCCAGAATATAACCATAATTATTAGAAAATTATTTAATTATATTTTATTCATTTAATAATGTATGTGATATAAATACTCTTTCAAAAAGTTAACATTATATATATGATTATTTATTCTTACAAGTAGTATATAGGTTACTCATCCTCCTGTTTATTCCAGATTTAAAGGCTTGGATAGCAGACCGCACTTCATAGCTTTAGTAATTGTTCTAGTCAGGGTTCTCTCGGGAAACAGAATCAACACGAGATCTCTGTTAAAAATATAAGATTTTATAAGAGTCTCTCACGTGACCGTGGGGATACACAAGTCCAGGTTCCGCTGGCAGGCTGCAAGCCAGGGGCTCCGATGAAAGACTGATGAAGGGTCCTCGATGAG
>PVKH010011040.1:0-17937 GCA_004027955.1 Chaetophractus vellerosus | reverse complement strand
TCCCCGCTTGTGGGCGGCTTCTGCTTCCATTCACGGCCGGCTCTTGCTTCAGTTCGCAGGTGGCTGGCTGTGCTCCATTTGCGGGTGACCTGCCCTGCCCGTGGCGGTTTTGCCCTGTCCGTGGCAGCTTTTTGCCCTGCCCACGGTGGCACTGGCCCGCCCATGGCAGCTTTCCCTTCTCAAGGCGGTCTGCCCGCTAAGAGAGGTCCCCGGGAACCGAACCCAGGGCCTCCCATGTGGCCCTATCCACTGGGCTATATGGCCGGCCCCTCTTGTCTTCTTAACAATTTTTCTAACTTCAGTCCAGCTCCTCAGTGTGTATATGTGTGAGTGTGTTTGTCTTTTGACAATTTTATGCATATTTCTTTGCCCAGCATATCATTACTGATTCATTTATTACCACACATCTTGATGTTTTTTGGTCTGCATCAAATATTTAAGGCAGATAGATGCATTTTGTATTGCTTTGTCAGTTTTTCATTAATAGAAAAGATGGCAGCTGAGGTGTGTACCTGTTCTATTAAAAACAGGGCAGCAGGACTATCAAGTTTTAAACTAGGAAACCTTGGCAGAATAAGGGGAAGTAAAATTCTGATTGATTAGTGTAGTCTGCTACATTGACCCTTCGACCAAGGGTCTTGTGTTAATGCTATTTGTGTGCTACTGAAATCTGTCAAAATGTGATCACACGACTGTTGTTCTGCTGCCACCATCACAAAAAAATGTGATGAATTTTATAAGAGGTTTATAGAGCACAAATATTTTTCAATAAATAAAAAAAATGTGACAGTATCATGCAATATTCCAAGAATACTCTTTTGTTAACTACTTCATTTTTTAGATGTTGTCCTCTAACATGTTTCTACTATACCTGCTTATCATTGTCTCTAACCCAGAGTCTAAATGATAAAGGATGTTGAAATTTGATAGCTTTATTTAATTATTTTGATTGTTATTTCATTTCTAGGAAAGACCTGATAATGTGGGGAACACTATATAATGCTTTCTTTTTTTTTCCTTTCTAACATTTAAATTTTAATTTCCTTTTTAAAAAGCTATGTAAAGCTCTATTAAGCAAAGAAAATCCTGTTCCACACATAAAATTCAAGATGCAGTTTTGGTATTCCAAGCACAATAGTTACTTTCTAAATTATTTACACTTGTGTTTGCTTGATTATTTTCTGTTTTCTTTACTCATAGTTCTCATGTTGAGTTTATACTACAGCAAATATAAAAGAGGCAAGAAAGGAACTGGTCATTGCTTAGGGAATCTTTCTTACCAGAGTATTTTATGCACTGGTAATGACTTTAACCCCTCAAATCAATTTTATCAATAGTGAAGATTTTTATTTGTTCAATCAAGACCAATTAGGACTCAGTGCAGGTTCATCTCGTCCTGCCTGAGTATTTAATACCCATTAAATGAGATGCAAATTTTAAATAGCTATCTATCTTCTCTGGTATTTCTAGTATTTTTACAAACATCCTTGCTTCAGGAGAATTCAACTGCCAGTCATAATTAAACTCTCTAACTTAAAACATACAATTAATCATAATGTCTGCGTGTATTATGTTGACACCTAGTATAATGAAACTTCTTGAAGACATTGTTCTGTTAATACATATTGTTTACCTGGTTTCGTCCACTCTACTTCGAAGATTTTTTAACTTACCACTTCATGAATTTGACAGAAGGATTTACTGAAACTGAATGAATCCATACCATCTAATGAGGAAATCCTACAAGTAAAATCTATATATGTATTTATATACACATAGACATACATAGATACTGTTACAGCTTGATGTAATTATGAATTCCAAAAATCCATACTGAATCATGCTTGTAAACTGATCTGTTTATCTGGGCATGATTGGGTTATGATTAGGGCGTTGAGCCCCACCCCTCAGTGGGTGTGGTCTCAAGTGTAAAGGGCAAGGCAGAAGATTTGAGAAGTAGATTTTTGAGAAGCAGTTCTGATGTTGGAGAGGGCTGTTCGCCTGATAGTCTACATTTGACCTTGTGGAGGAAGCGCTAAGCCTAGAGAGAAACGCAGCCCCGGCAGGAGAGGAACCCAAAGGCCTGAGTCCTGGCAGACATCGGCAGCTGTCTTGCTCCAACACGTGGACTTTGATAAGGGAAGAAACCTATGTTTTGTGGCCTGGTAACTGTAAGCTTCTACCCCAAATAAATACCCTTCATAAAGACCAACCAATTATTGGTATATTTTGCAAAGTCTCCTCTTTGGCTGACTAATACAGATACACACACACATATGTGAATATGTGCGTGTGTTTATGCAGACATGCACAGATGTTCAGAAAATTCTGAAATCCATTTTCAGTTTCTCAGTTAAGAAACATGATAAACTTTAATTGGTGTTAACAGTATATTACAATCTAATATGAATTTCTCTGTGAAATCACAGGGTATCACTTCCTTTTTTTAAATCAACTTTATTTCAAATTTATAAAAATGAAAAACAGAAAAAGGCAGCTCAACTAGTTATGGAAACATTACTACTAAAATGTTCTTTTTCAGACACTTTTATCTCACCTACTTCCAACTGCTAACTCCATTGTTCCTCTAGTGTTCATAAAGATACACAGTTGAACACAGATTAGTTAGATGACATAGTCAAGTTCCCCTTATGAATGAAAAAAAAAGAGAAAAACTGCTTAATCATATTCATATTTCACAAAACCAAACCCCATTTTTTTACCTTTAGAATTAATATAGTCCCAATATTGCTTTTGCTACAAAAACATTAAAATGTTAACTATAGTCCATAAATTATTAGTTATATTTTCCCCATGTATCACCACATTCTTAACACCCTGTAGTAGAAAGTTCCTGTATTTATATTATTAACCATGTTCCTCATCTATTTCCAAAATCATTGATATACATCCCAATATTATCTTTCAGCTGTCTTCTAACAAATGTTACTCTTCCTAGACTACTTATTTCAGCCACAATCACATCCATAAATCAACAGTGTTTGTTACATTCATTATAATGTGTTACCGTCACATTATCCTTTTAAAAACAAGTTAGAGTTTACTCCAGGCAGTCTGCAATAAGATGTATATTTATTACTTTAGATAATTATTTAGAGATTAATAATTACTTACTAATATTTGCAAACCTATTTGTTGAAAGTATAAAAATAAAGTGTTAATATTTAAAAAGTTGATGTAGTATGATGACTCATTAAGAAATAGGAGAGCACAACATTCCTTCTAGATCTTCCTCCTTGAATATTTACTAGTGGTGGTAGTAATGGGAAAGGCAGGGCAGGGCCAGAATGACTGCCTCTGCCTAAAGGAATGAGAGGTACTGACTGCCATGCTTGAATGATAGCCCCTGAACCCTGTCTGATTTCTTGCGGTAAATGGCAGCTTTTGATGGTTAGGTTCATGTGTCAATTTGGCCAGGTAATAGTGTTCATTTGTTTCATCAAACAAGCATTGCCTTAATTGTTACAGTGAGGGCGTTTTGTGGATTTAAATCATCAGTAAGTTGATTGCATCTATGGCTGATTATATCTACAATCAACTGAAGGGGTTGCCTTCAGCAATAAGAGAAGACTCATCCAATCAGCTGAAGGACTTAAAAGGAGAAGTGATGATTTCAACAATCAGAAGAGAGAATTTCCATCTCTACTTCAGCCAGCCAGCTTCTCTTGGGGAATTAATCAAAACTCTTCAACAGAATTCCAGCTTGTAGCCTGCCCTAGTGGAATTTGGACTCATGCATCCCCACAGTCATGTAAGCCAATTTTATAAAATCTCATAATATTTACAGATATTTCCTGTAAGTTCTGTTTCCCTAGAGAACACTAACACAGCTGTATAGGCATTTTGGTGCACTCTTTTTAGTACATAAGAGGTGGCAGAGCATATGAGGATGATGTTTGTGTATGTTGCTAAAATTTGCAGAGGCCTTGGGTGGCAGTCTAACTAAAGAGTTCCTTTAAGGGAATCTAGCACAAAGAGTATAATCTTTCATCTATCTACAAAGGACCATGCTGGCTTCAGGGAGAGGCAAGACAGACTTCCTGAAGCCAGCATGGCCCTTTGTAGATGCACTGCAGATGATGTAGGCCCTATGTCCAGTATTGGCACCACGTGGAAGTCATAATACTAGAACTCATAAATACAATGACAGGGTAAATCCACAAGAATAAGGAAATATCACTATTTTGAAATATGTTAGCCCTTCAGGATTCTTGGTCGTTCAAGCAAGGAGGGAGACATACAACATTAGTACCATAATTCCAAAGATTTGAACAAAATTTAATTTGATTTAATGCAAGCATTAATTAAACAAATGGGACATGGTTGTAATTCAGAAACCAACATTATTCTTTCCTCCTTAATGCTCATTCAAGCCATTCCTGAAGGCTGGTTCTTTTCCTGACCCTATGTAAAATCTTAGGCAGCACTCAAAACCTATCTCTTAACTCTCAGAAAATAAAAAGTTTTCTCTTTACTTTTAGTTCTGAACCTAATCTCATTTATACAATTAAAATGCCCATTATATGTAAAACCTGAATTTTATTTTAGCTCTGGGAATTTCATTTTAAGGAGTTTCTCTCCTAACCAGATGATAGTCAGAAGGTCTTACTTGGTTAGTACTGTCAGGGGAGTCATGGTACCTTCTGAACTGGGTAGGTATTTAATCCTTGCTCCTTGTATCATGGAGCAGTTCTGTAATCTTTTCCATTGCTGGAGATGGTTTATGCTTTTGGGTAGTATATTAGGCAAGGTTCTCCAGGGAAATAGAACTGACAGCCTAACCATCACAGGTAGTATCTGAACAAAGCAAGTCTGACTCTCTTTTTTCCATATAGCTCAGATTTGGTCAACAGGAAATACACAACATTGCCTTGTTTTGTTGGCAGTGAGAGGGAAGTTACTTTCCAAATGCAGTGCTCTATTCTGTCAACCATTATAGTCAGCCACTTTGCCTCTAAATTTTTTGAGAAGAGAATGTGAGTAGGCAAGGTCAAATAGCAACTCATTATGCTACTCAACTGCAGGTACCATAAATCAAGACCCTCAAACTTGATTTGAAGTAAGGTAAAGAACAATCTACCCCTCCACTCCCCAGTGTTGAACAAGTACAACTTCTCCTAAGAAAGCTTTCCTTTAATTCTCAACCTCAATCATTGTGGATAAGATGGATGTTGAGCTAAGTGTTATAAAATAGAGTGGTGGCTTCTTCATTTGGGATAAGTGTCTAGCACCTCACTTTGGAATGCCAGAACACTTTTCATATGTATTATATTCTTGGTCTTCTGGAACCATTTTGGCATGCTGACACATAGACAAATAACTAAATATAATAGTACTCTTACCTTAACATAGTAGAGCTGGTCATACCAGTTTCTTTCCTTCCAATATGATATTTAAGATGGTGATTGCCAGCTTCCCCAACTGAAAAGAAGCATTGAGTGTCATTGCAGCTCTTTGTTGTTGTTGTTGTTTTTATTTTTTTTCTGTCCTTCTTTTTAACCTTATCTTTCTTACTCTCTGTTTGAGTTGATCACAAAGTGCTTTAGTTTGCCAAAGGGCTGCCAATACAAAGTACCAGAAATGTGTTGGCTTTTATAAAAAGTATTTATTTGGGGTAAAAGTTCACAGTTCCAAAACCATTAAAAGTCCAACTCAAGGCACCATAAGAGGTGCTTTCTCACCAGTGAGCTACTGTTGATCCTAGCTTTGTTGCCACATGGTGAAGCAAGATGGCTGCCAGTATCTGTGGTCGTCTCTGCCTTCTCCTCAAGAATCTACCATCTCTTGAAGCTTGACTTTGAGCAACCACGCATAGGGCTTATCTCTTTCTGGGCATCCTATAACAGTCTTGGCTGTTCTGCTCTCTTCCCGAGTTCAGCTGTAAACTATCCAGCATATAACAGGGCTGGTCTCCTCTTGAGCTGCTCCAGGGGCCCAGCCCTTTGGAGGCTTCGTGCTTAAGCAATCTTCTCTCTCACATTGCAGAATCAAATATGCCAGTTCCCTTTTTCCTCTGTCACTCTGTGCGTCCATTTATAGCAAATCCAGCAAGTGGATGGAGACTCAATCTGAGCCATGTCTAACTGATATAGTCCAATCCAAGCCCTAAAGCGATCTTATCAAGTAATCTAATTAAAAGTCCCTCAGCCGATTTTCATGCAGTCAAAGGTTATCACACCCTGAGGAACAGATTAGTTGACAAACATAATCTTTCTTTTTTGGGGATTCATAAAATAATTTCAAACACAAGGTATATTCTTTCTTACCTAATTAGCATTCTCATCATCATCACAGTTTTGCCTACTCTGATAATGATAGAGAGTTTTTTTTGTTTTTGTTTTTTTAACTAAGATCATTTTTATTTATTTTTTTTTAAAGATACTTAGATTACATAAATGATACATAAAAAATGTAGGGGATTCCCATATGCCCTACTCCCTTCCCGTCCCACACTTTCCTACATTAACAACATCCTTCATTAGTGTGGTACATTTGTTACAATTGATAAACACATATTGGAGCATTGCCACTAAATGTGGATTATGGTTTACATTATAGTTTTCTTTTTAAAGGCTTATTTTATTATTTATTTCTCCCCACCCCCTCACTGTTTGCACTTGCTGTGTCTGTTCGTCTTCCTTATCTCTTTAGAAGGCACTGGTTGTCGAACACGGGACCTCTGATGTGGGAGGGAGGCACCTAATCTCTTGAGCCACCTCCATTCCGTACTTTGCTGTGTCTCTCATTATGTTTTTCTTCTTGTGTCTCTTATTGCGTCATCTTGTTGTGTCAGCTTGCCTCACCTGCCTGTGGCACTAGCTCTCTGTCTTCATTAAGAGGCACCAGGAACCAAATCAGGGACCTCTCATGTAGTAGATGGGAGTGCAATCGCTTGAGCCACATCCACTTCCCTACATTATAGTTTAAACTCTCTCCCTCATTTAAATTTACTTCAGCAAAAATGTTCATTTCTTGTTTGAGATCCAAGTAGAAAACAAATCTACATTGGCCAGAAACAGGGAATGAAAACATTTCTTATGCAAGCCCACTAAAATTTCTTTCTTTTTTAGACTTCAGACTCTAGGAACTCATGAAGAGCTCCTATTTAACCATTTCAAATACACTGTCATATAGCTCTGACAATCAATAATTCACAGGAGTGAGTAATTATTTAAATTGATGTCTTTCCTTAAAGAAAAAGAAAGACATTTTATCAACAAGGGATTATTTGGAGAAAGAGGAAAAAAAAACTTTAATGCTATTAAAATATCTATTAAATTTTAAATATTTGTGTAAAACATTGCTAGATATGTGGAAGAAGGAAGTGAATGTTCCATTTAATTGCTTCTTAAATTTTGTCTAATATATGAAAATATTACAGAAAAACAATGAGTTAAGTGGAGATCTGTTTCGTTAATTCTTCATGTTCAAATAATTATAAGAGTCTAGATAGATTTAGATGAACTTTTAAATTTCATTTCTATAAATTGATTTGTGTAGACATAACTCAGATTTCCTTATAAAGTAAGATTTATAGGGGAAACCAGAATTTTTGCCTATATTTTGATAAAAGGAAAGAAAAATCATAGAAAAATAATTTACAGTAATAAATAATTTCTTACTTTGAAGGTAGTATTTCATTCTGTAATACATTCAAAGGAAATATATCAGCAAAGCCATCAATTTATTTCTTAAATTAACCCTAACCAAACTAAACTAATTTGAGTTAAAAAATGTCTTAAACTTTCTCCCTAAAAATAAAATCAGTTATTTCATTAAAATAGTTCATGTAATTTTAAAAGAGACGTAGCTCTGGGATATAAGGTCTATTTATTCCATGAATAATAATGATGAAGTTAAAGAGCAAGAAACTAATTATCACCTAATCAATTCTCTCATACACATTTCTCTATCTCCTCTGTGATAAAGGCATTTCATTTTTCTAATCCGTATGTATTATTAGAATTCAAAGAAATCATTTCATCTTCATTTCTAAAGACAAGCCCTCTTTGGGACTTTGTGACTGTAATTATAATTGACCCTCTTTGAGATCAATTGCTATGCTAAGGTAACATTTGTTCAAGTAAGGTGAAACCTTTTAAAGATCCATGAATATCAATTTGATTTAAAGGTGGTTTTCTCTTCTAAAATGTAATGATTCCTAAGGAGCTAGCAGACATTTTATAGTTGTTGAAATAAAATATATTCACAATAGGCATTTTAATAATAAATAGAATCTTGAGAACTGTAGAAATCTCTTGGATGGCAGCAAAGCAATAAAGTGTGTTGAAATGAAATACTCTGCTGGGAGAAACATAACAATCAAACATCAGTGGTTATAGAATAGATGAATAAGTTTGTATATCTAATGTTTTATATGTGCATCAGGGTAATTGCTACTGGACTGATCAACCAGATCTTATGATTTAAGTAATGATTTAATATAACTAATGTTGATGAAATTATGAAAACCTATTCACTTATAATCTGGTGATTATAAGTCCTCTATAAACTATAATTAAAGGTTTTTGAAATTTTCATTGCTTACTTAAACTATACTTTCAACAAAATACTACCCAATTATGATTTCTATTAAGTGTACTCCCTTGCCCAACGTTGGGCTCTTGTAACTGATCCAGTTATGTCCTCTTTCTTTGTCACTTTCATTAGAAGTAATCTTCTTAATGTTTACTGTTTTCTATGGTATTTTAACATACAAAAAGATTTGAAATTTTAATATAGTAAATCTATCAATCTTTTCATTGTGATAGAATTTTCTGCCTTACAGCTTAAAGTCTTCCCCCATTTTAAGATCAGCTATATATTGTGTTTTCCTAATTACTTTTTGTTTGTTTGTTTATGTATTTTACTTTAAGTGCTTTAATCCATCTGGAATTTGTTTTGGTGTTTTGGGTAAGATAATGGTCTAATATGATTATTTGTCTTAAGGCTATTCCTTCATGTATTTGTTGAAACATTTAATTCATACCTAGTAGTTTATAAAGATGTCTTTATTATATATTAAGTATACATGCACATACAAATATATTTATATACATATATATTTTTGTTTGTTTTATTACTATTTTTTCTTTTCTACTGATCTGTCTTCTAGTCCTTGGTCAGTAGTATGGTATTTTCATAATTGTATTATTTTGTTATTATAGCATGTTTTTATATCTGGTAGGGTAAATCTATCCTTACTACAATTAAAAAAACAACTTTGCCCGGTTAATTTTGAGAAACAAGTTGAAGTGGGAAAAACTGATATTTATTGGGTTTACTTTAAATCAATTAATTAATCTGTGAATAATTGGCATCTTTAAAATGTTCTATTTTCCTTCTGAGAATATGGTATGTTTCTCCAGTTATTAAAATCTCACCTACACCTCTCAGTAAAGTTGTGTAAAGAGGGTCAGATATGTATCAAACATTTCTTTTCAGAGTTATTCCTAAGTATTTATAGTTTATTTTTCATTGTGCTTATTATTGTTTCAACATTACAACTTCAGAATATGGCTGATATATAAGAACATATTTGGATTTTGTGTATTTGTCTTAAATCAAATATTGAACATTCTCTTTATTTCCAAATTTCTTCAGTCAGTTCTCTTGATTTTTCTAACATATGGTTGTGATATATACTGCTTTGACCTATCTTATAGCTTTTCTCTCTACCTTCTTTACTAACAGATTCATCATTTTATATGATGCATCAGTGCAGCTTTAAAAAAAAATGTCTCTCTCTCAGCCTCACTTGCAGAGTAGAGATGGCCACAGGACCATAGTTTGTATAAGTGGAAGTTTTTAGGTTGTCTTTTCAGGAAAAATCCTTAAATAGTAGGACAGACTCTAGCCGTGAGCAGTTATTTATTTTTTTTTAATTTCATGCCATCCCTTCTTGCTTATAATTTAATAATGCTCTCCAGAGACCAGTAACCATCTTGAGAGCTTGAAGACAACAACAACAGGGTAAAAACTAGAAGAAGGCTTATTCCATGATAATATCATTGAAACACATACTGGTACTAAATTTCCTACATCCAGTATTCATGTGCAGGAAAATAATAATAATAATAATACCACTTTGTTTACACCACTGTTCTTCAGGTTTCTAACTGAGAAACACTTTATAACAAATATAATAAATATACCATTTGCAGATAAGGACATTTTCTTCCTATTCCAGTTTTACCACTTATTTCTGTGTACAATCTTACTTCAATGGCAGGACTTTTCAGACAATTTTAAACAATAATGGCAGCAGCTTCTGATCTAGAATTTAGTTTGAAAGTTTTTCTAAGTTACTTGAGTCTTGCCTGACTTATATCTTGTGGTGCTTTGAAGATGCATGTATCCCAGAAAAACATGTTCTTAAATGTAATCCACTCCTGTGGATATAAACCAATTGTTAGTAGGGCCTTTTGATGAGGTTATTTGAGTTAGGATGTGACCCACCTTGGTCTTAATCTTCTTACTGGTGGAATCCTTTAAAAATGAGATGAATATAGAGAAAGAAAGAGAAAGCCACAGAAGCAAGATGCTCAAAGCAATGAAACCTGGAAGAGCAATGAGATACCAGCAGACGCCACCATGTCCCTTGCCAGGTAGCAGAGTTGTCAAGGATTGCCGGCAGCCAGTCTTCAGGAATGATGATGCCTTGATTTGGACATTTTTCTCAGCCAAAACTGTAAGCTAATAAATTCCCATTGTTAAGCCAGTCCATTTTTGGTGTTTTGCTTTAGGCAGCCTAAAAGCTAAAACATATGCTGCTCTCAGTTTTTAATATATTCTGTTGGGCATCCTTAGAATTAACAAGGGCCTTGATTTGTTGCCATATCCAAATCCCTGGCTTTGGCTCTGTCTTGAAGAGGCCACTATTCATTTATACTCCAAAGTGACTGCAATGATCTCCCTTTGTCTCCTTTTTTTATCATGCAAGTGTGAAGGAAAGTAACACAGGGAATCGTGATGGGGATGAGATGTTACCTATAATAGCCAGATCAATGGTTTGGAAGCCGGTAATGCTATGACTATTTGAAATTTAAAAATAAAGTTGCTGAAATAAAATTAAAACCCCTGATATAAATGTGAAAAATAGTATCAACTAAGTGAGATAAAAGCTAGCATTTAGCCTTTTACAAAAAGGCTTCAGGAAATTATATGTGGGCATGAAAATATTATGTTTCAAAAAGTCCTTTCAGTGAAATGAGCACAAAACTACCTTTGGAGACACTATTATGATAACAAAAGAGAATTGTTCCCTACAGAACAATGCACCTAGCAAGTCTGAAATGGGAAAATTATTTTTTTACATTTAAGTGTGTCTATGTCTGTCAATAGAGTAAAAATTAAAGTGCAGAAAAACTCAATCAGATAAGTATATTAAGTGTGGCAGTCTGGAAAACATGAGTTTCAATATCTGATGTTTGAAACTCTTAAACAACTACTGTAAAAGCAATGTAATAATAATGCTATTAAAAGCAAAAAAAGTGTAGTAAAATTTATAAGAAGCAATAGAAATTACATAGAACAAAACAAATAATGTATGAAGCCATTGTTGGTTTGGAGAAATAGTTTAAAAACCACATGGCTATAAACAGTAAGAAAGTGTAATGGCTAATTACAAATGTAGAAATGTGATACAAAGAGTATTAATTTGTGGCAGTTAAATTTCTCTTTCCTTTCATAGTGTCCTTTATGAAGTAGGCACTCCGCAAATGCCACACCTTAACTCCCGAAATTTTACACCCACTAGCTGTTTAATACCTGAATTTCTCTCAATAGTGAGAGATCTTGCATTCCAAAATTGCAGATTATGTTAATAAGTTAAATACTTGCCTTATATAAACTGATGAAAGAACAGCAAAATAGGTGGGTCTGAGGATACAAGAACCTCAGAAATGAGGGAATATGGACAGAGGAGAAAACATTTAAACGTTCAGAGCGTATAGTCATAAAAGACAAATGTAGTTCATTTTACAATTTATCATTTAGATAAGCCCAGGCTAGTTAGTACCCACCTACATAGCCCTACCTAGGAAATGCATTTTCTTTTTTATAAACTTGTTTTATAGCATAAGAAATGGAAAATTATAGCCCAAATCAAAATTAAAGCAATTAGGAAATTCCCAACAAAACTAAATAAACTCATTAATTCAATCAGCTAACCAAATGGTCTGTTAAAAAGCACAATGAATTTGTAAATGAATGAAGGATTGACTAAATGAATAAACAAATAGGCAATTAATTGGAGTTCTTCACTTTAGACTGTAAATCTTTTATCAGTTTGGAAGATATATTGTGCTTTATTCTGAATGCTGAAAATCTTTCTAGTATTTTTCTTTCCAAGTCCAGTAAGTTTTAAGTAATTATATAAAATTTCAAAGTAAATATGGATCATTTGTATTTATAAAGTTCTAATTTAAAAATTAAGTAATTGTTCCATAATTTCATTAAAAGTTCACTCAAAATTGGCAATACTTTGACTATAATATTGATACCTTTCCAAGTTATGAACTTATTAAACCAAAAACATTAGGTTAGTTATTTGTGTTCCATTGCTTTATCATTTGCATTCAATGCAAATCCAAAATGTCATTATTCAAATTAACTTTTTTGTTAAATGTCTCCATTAGGTTTGAAAAATTACTATGAATTGTCATTCTTTCTATGTTCCTTTATTAAGCCAACCAATCTTTACCATATAAAGTAACCTTTTATATTTGGCTGCTGTATTTTAGAATTACCATGCTGCATCTCTTGAAATATGCCACAATCATATTTATCTCAACAAACAAGATTTTACACACATTTGGTATATTATCTTATTTTCTAGCAATGTTTTACAGAAATATTAAGGAAGTCACTAATGGGCATAAAAAGTGTCGTTCATAACTGTAGGAACTCATGAAGATAAGATTATATATTCTGAAAACCAATGGCATCCTCAGCTTCTCTATGTCACCTGTGATCTTTGGTTGTAGATATGGCCTTACTGAAAATCAAGAAAACGATGCCTCCAGCTTAGGTTTTCTTTGTTATTTAGTAAATCAATGCCTCCTTGTCATCAGCATATGACAATTTTTTTAAGTTAACAAATACCAGATCTCTATTCATTTTCCCATCTCTATTCCTTTTTTCTTTCCCACCTTGCACTTTTAGTGGTTTCCATCTCTTACAGTCAATTATCCTTTAAAACAGTCTCTTAAAAAATGTATCACTTTCTTTTTCAACATTGTACAGTCCAGAAGGGCACAGCCTCCTGTCAATATGGCAATAAAAGAAGAGGAAGAAGAAAGCAGGAAAAAAGTGCATTAAACACACACACCCACAGAGTCACAAACACACACAATGTAATATCAAAATTAGTCACAAGGAAAAATTCAATTATAACACTTTCCCCAATATTAAGAATTTCAATACCTGGGTGCTTATCTTCCATTAACTAAATACCCAATGAATACAATGATTCTTAGGCAGAATTTTTTTATCAGCTAGGGACAGTGATGAATTGGCAGCTCTTAAATCAAAAGCGGAGAGAAGACAATGCATGTTTGCTGGCCCAAGGCATTGTGAGAAACACTTATGCCAGCTCATGTAGACACTCTCATTAAAATGTGCTTAAGGTTTCTCAAAAGAAATCCAGACTAGCCTGACAAACCCCTGCTGTGAAAGCCACAGCCCACACAGACTACAACTGCTGTTCAGAGTGCTTCTGCCTCATCTGTCCCATCAGAACTTGCGCTTTGTTGAGCACGGGCTGACTGAGTGCTGCACTTGAGTACAAAACAATGATCCTCTACGTCCAGTTCTTTCAGGGAGCTGTGGTGTTAAACGTCTGGCTTTGTATTTATCTATAGCTAAAAAATTAGGGAGGGTAATTTTGAATGGCACTCTTTCGTGAAAAAGTTTGAAGCAGGCTAGTATGAAGTAAAGCACATTAAATTCATTTAATAGCATTTAAGGATAATTCTTACCCTACGGCTCTTCCTTTGGTATTCTTATCCTTAGGAATGTCCTTTCTTCTCTTTGCTTGGTCTTCAGAGGCCATTTCAAAACACATCCTCTATGAAGCGTTCCCCAACTACTCCTAGCCCTATCGGTCTCTCTCATCTCTGAACTAGTATATTATGTATGGTGTGAGGTATGTTTTAGTATTCAGTCATTTTCTGGTGATTCTACTCCCTAATTAAATTTTCATTTCTATGAAGAGAAGAACTACCTTTACAGAACTCTTTTTCTTCCCATGTGTTTTTTGCTTTAGATATTAGGAATACATAGTTGAATGAAAAACAATAATGTTGCCCTCATGGTGCTTTCTTATTAGTGGAAGGAGACAGACAACCAACACATGATGAGATAAAATATATTCCAATAATCATAGGTGACACAAAGAAATTAAAATATGGTGATATAATATATGATAATGGGAGGTGAGGCAGGGAGATTTTTATATACTGAGAGATTAAGAAAAGCCTCTCAGAGGAAGTGATGTATGAGCTGAGTCTTAACTTAAAAGAACAAGGTTTCAGGCACAGATTGGGAAGAAGAATGTACCAGGCAAAAGGGACAACAAGTTATTAATTGGTGAGCTGATTTTTTTCCTTCAAAAAGAAAACAATTTAGCTATCGCTTCACAACTCAGCCTCCATTATACCTTTGCCTTTTTAGCCCTGACCCTAGATCTTTTAGTTTATCTTTTAGTCTCCACAATTGTGTACCCTGTCACTTTTACTCAATTCTAAGAATGAGTGAATAATATAAGAGTAGGGTTGGCCTAATCTAAAGAAAAATCAAGAGGGGAGAGATTAGTGGGGAAAAAATGGATGTTAAAAATTTAATGAAAAAAAAGAGAAAGAGAAATAAAATAGATCTGACAAACAAAGGAGGTTATGGAAAGAGTAAAATAACAAATAAAGCTGTACCTGCCCCATTCAACATACTCTGTTTTCATGGTGGCTTTTTTAACAGAAACCAGGCAGAATGTTAGAAGCATGCTATTCTATGTAGACTCTGCTGATCAGTTCAACCAACACATATTGTATCACACTAATTCTGAGGGGAAGGACATGGAAATGCAGCCATGAAGGATGTCCCATTTTCGGGAAAACAGGTCAAGCAAAGATCTCTGAAATGAAAATCTTGACCCCATGAGGAAATTATAAACATGGCTATTGCTTGCCTTTGTATCTTTTGACCAACATCACCGAGAATTATCATTCACTTAATATTTTGTAGTTTCTGCAAAGCCCTCCAAGTGACATTCTTACGGTACCAAGCCATCTCTCTTTATGTGTTATTATGCCTCCTCTTGATTAATTAATTTGAAAATATTACATGTACATATATTTTACTTATCTCAGGGAAAACAATGAATCTATGCTGTGGTAACTAAATAAGTTTTCCCAAGTAGGGAAATTAGGTGTCTGTAGTTGCTCCCCCTATAAAGTCCATTGCTGTTGATTTTTTTAATTAATTTTTTTGGGTTTTTTTTTGTTTTTTTGTCATTGATAAGGGTAAGTACTTCTGTCACTCTGGGTCTAGAAAGTCCTTTCAGTAAGCAATTTTAATGTACAATTTAGTATTAATGCAGGAGAGTGGTTGCAAGATTGATAGCATAATAAAACATCAACTGGAAACATACTACATTAGTCATAATTATTATTAAGAACAACTTGGGAGCAAATGTGGCTCAAGCAGTTGAGCACCCACCTCTCACATGGGAGGTCCTGGGTTCAGTTCCAGTGCCTCCTGAAAAAAACAAAAACAAATAACAAGCAAACAAATGACAAAAAAACAACTCAGAAGCCAATATGGCTCAGTGATTGAGCACCAGCTCCCCAGCTCCCCACATAAGAGTTCCTGGGTTCAATCCCCAGCCCCTGGTACTTAAAAAAAAAAAAAAAAGAACATTAACTTGCATTAACTTGATATTTCACATTCCATCTCTTCATTGAATACTTACAATCCTTTCTTCTAACTGTCTCATAGTCTCTCCAGTAGGAGATTTGGTTAATATTTTCATTTTTATTTCCTGGAAGTATGAAGATTATTTATAATTTAAGTTTAATGATAAAATTTAAAGGTTTTTCCAAAGAAAAAAAAGAAAATGAAAAAATCTTTAAGAATTTGAATGAGTTCATGCTAAAAATAAGTCTGTTAAGAAAAAAGTTAAATGGGCATGTTAAAGAGCTTTTCTCCCATATGTTTCTAGAAATCTTGATTTTTTAAAAAATAGTTCTACGAAGTTGTCAGGTAGACAGAAGAGAAGGGAGAATTTTAGATAATAGAAGAGCTAGTATAAAAGCATAAATTCATGAAATGGCTTACATATTATAAAATATATATACCTAGCATGAGTTTGGACTTTATCTTGCATGTAGTGAGAGCCACTACAGGTAACCATTTGGAGCAATATGATTAGATTTTCATTTAGAAAAAAAAATTCAGGTGATAAATTTCGAATATGGAATATAGAAGGATAAAATCTATGCAGTAAAACAAAATAGGGACAATAGTTTAGGTGGAAAATATGGAAGGTCTGAGCTCGGTCAATGGGAAAGAAGATAAGATTATGGACTGGAGAGATATGTAAAGGATAGGATCAACAGAGGAAGGAATATAGGAAAACTCCCAAGATTCTGGTCTTTTTTTTTTTAAATCAATTTTATTGACACATATTAATGAAGAATACAATTTCTTCAAGGTGTACAATCAATGGTATTTGGTAAAATCACAGTGTTGTGCAGTCATCACTTCAATCATAATTAGAACATTTTAATTATTTCAATATTAATAATAAACAAAAAAGCAGACAAAGAAATATTTTTATTAAAACAATTTTACTTGTCATCCTTTTGTGTACCTATTAATATTTGGCCACAAGGAACAATTCATCAAGGAATTTACATCTTCCAGTGGCTATTTTATGGTAAAATTTTGTTATGTAAGAAAGTATTCAAATAGACCAATGTCTTATTTTTGAAAGACATTTGTGTCACTATGTAACTGAAAAAGGTCTAAGTCAAATAGCTACATATGGAAAAGGTCTAGGGCTCCATCCTAAGGCTACTGTTGAATGGCCAGTTGCTCCTGAAACACCTCGCCCAAGTCTGACCAACAGTTGCTGGATAGTTAAAAGATACCTCTCACCGATTTATCTACCCTGACCCTAAATATCTCCTCTAAAATAATTTTCTATTTCCCCTAAATGCCTCACCTAACCATTCTCTCCCTCTTTCTCTCTCTCTCCCCCGCCCCGCCCACCTCTCATTAATAACTATCTTAACTAGGAACACTTACGTTGTCCTATATACACTATATTAAAAGCACAAAAATATGATAGGCAGATTGCAGCCAGTCAAGTGTCTTGCTGTTGTTTTTTTCTTTTAATCCATTTGAAAAGTAATATCTACTTGTCTCTTTTCTTCCTTTTTTTCTCTCTCCCACCCTCCTTCTTTCTCTCTCTTCTTCTTTTCTTTTCTTTTTTATCCCAAAATATGTTACATAAGCTTACAAAAAAGCAAGAGTTCTTTATATGTTCTTTTGGAAAATGCTGCATCCTATACTTCCCCATTGAATATTCATAATGTATATAAGTCTATTAAAATCTTATATTTCTTATACTGACAAGATTATTTCACTTTGTTTATTTGTTCATTTTCCAAACATACATGTCCTGAGAATTATCAGCATATAATAGGTCCACACTTAACTGAATAAATAATCCAAGAAATGCACATTTAGGAGCATAACTAGAGAATTCTGAAGATGATTTATTATGAAAATACCTGAACAAATAGAAGTATGTTGTTATTAAATGTCCTTAAGGGGCCGGCTGGATAGCCCAGTGGATGGGGCGCCAGCATACCACATGGGAGGCCCTGGGTTCGGCTCCCGGGGACCCCTCCTAGC
>PVKH010011039.1:0-17923 GCA_004027955.1 Chaetophractus vellerosus | reverse complement strand
GGAATATGTTGCCAGTGTAGAATCCTGCATATATCATGCTACTGAGTACAGAAGACAGTGTCATTTGAACACAGACCCAAGGGTTCATAATCATAGTGTAGTGGAGGGGCTGGCAGATGGCCACATAGCAGTTATGGGCCATGATAGTGAGGAACAGTAGCTCTGTAGGAGAAAATAAAAACACAAAGAAGATCTGTGCTGCACATCCAAAAATGGAAATTGCCTTGTTGTCAAGCAAAAAGATAACACAAGCCTTGGGTATGGTGACAGAAATGTAGAACATGTCCAAGAAAGACAGATTCCTGAGGAAGAAGTACATGGGTGTATGAAGTTTCTTGTCAAGAGTGGTTACTGTGACAACGAGAAAATTGCCCATCAGGGTTGCCAAGTACATAAGCAAGAATAGCATGGCGTGCAGGACTCTGTACTCCCACACATCAGAAAATCTTGTAAGCAGGAATTCAGTCACCATGGTGGAGTTGTGCATCTTTGACAAATGTGCTTAGGATATGGAGAGACAAAGACAGATAATCCCTAAACAAAATGGGGAATCAATATAAGGGAATAATTAGCCTAATCAACCAACATTTATCTAATTTTATTCTTTGTTGCTCATTTTGTTTAGTAGAAAGTAACATAGTGTTACTTTAAGCTCCTACAGGACCTGCTTCTTTCTCTTACTTCTAGGGCAGGGGTATCAATAAAACAATTTTCCTGGATTCTGATAGTAGATTAGAGGTTGTCAAGGGCAGGAGGGCAGGAAGATTTATTTCTAAATGGGTGCAGAGTTTATGTTTCCAGTAACAGATATTGCTAGTGTTAGCAGAATAGTTTGAATGGAACTAATATCACTGAATGGTACACTTGAAAGTAATATGGGAAATTTTAAATTGTTTACATTTTACTACAAAATCAAATAAAAAAGAAAACAAAAGGATTCTTTTAGAGCATGTAACCATATGCTGCTAATTTTCATCATATACTAGCAGGACAATGGGTTTGTTCATCTGGAAAATTGATTTAATATAGGTAATGCCTATATATATTGACTCATTAGAAGTGCTCTATAAGTGTTAACACTTAATGTCATTAATAGATGTCAAAACACAATCTGGGTAGATATAGCTGGCTACTGTTGCATCCGTGCCCCTCCAATCTTTACATGTGGTTGTAATCCATTACTTGCATACTATGTGGAAAATTATTTTTATCTCCACTTCTAACACTATAACTTTTGATACTAATCTTATTTGGAAATTCAACTTAAGAATTGGTATCTCTGATGAGCATGTTGTTATTGCAACTATTAAAATGTACTCTTTTAATTTTGATATTTGATTCTTCAAGCGTCTCACTCCCTCTCTCTCTCCCCAAATATTTATTATTTATTAGACCCATATGGTCTGTTTCTGTTCCTTTCTTAGCAGAGATAGCAGATTTAACCAAATGAATAATGAAATAATAAGAAAATGTATTAATACATGAAAATATAAGAGGAAGGGCAGATGTTCAAAGCCAGTTTTGTCCGTGCAGATATTCCTTGAGACATCCCAGCCCCTCCTGCATACTGACCATGCACTTTTACGATTCCATCACAGCCTTTCAAGTATTGCAGAAGCAACTTTTCTGGATTTTTAAATCATGGTGTTCCAGAGATGAAACATCACTCTCCTATTTCCTACATATTGATTATTAAGTGCTACATAAGAACTATTCAAACCAATTTCTATATGATACCAAATTTCCTACCCTTTCCCTATAATATATGATTGCTTCACCTCTGGATAAATTATTTTAATCTGTTTTTAACCCAAAGAGTACAATAAAATATCTATGTTTCCCATATGCATCCAAATATCAACATAGTTTTATACCCATTTAAAAATTTGGGGATATCTTAGCTAATAGCTTATTTAAGTAAAAATAATTGGTACGTATTTCAGTCACTTTTCTCCCTTATCTGCTATTTTAAAATGACTAATTAAAATATGACTAATTAAATCCTCTTCTCTTCATTCTCTCTCATCTTGCATTGATGCCAATGTTTCCCATTAAATGTCCTTTTCTTTTTCATTCTTTCCATATGTTCTTGAACTCACATAAATGCTTAGATTTCCCCATTGAAATATTTCTTCTGAAACTCTGATCCATTAATTATATAGCTTTTTTCTGCTTTCTTTCATTAGTCTTTTTCATATTTTGATTCGAAACTTCAAAATCTGGTTCCTGCCAGGAGCTAAACATCTCAATCCAATAGCATCTACATTAGAAAACCAATTGTCTGTTCCTTCAGTCTTTGGCTTCCTGGACTTTCTCAACTGTGGAATGTGTTAAAAGGATTTCCACCCCTGGTGCCACATCTCTGCTCTCCCTTGATTCACCTTTATATTGGTTTAGTCATTCATTTCATTAAAGGCACATAAGGATGGGGTTCAAAGATTCCTTTCTCAGTAGGCCCACATTACATGTTTTATGACATTCCAGAACTCTTTTAGATTCTCTTTTTTTACTCCTCCTCTTCCCTATTCCACTTCACTTTGTCTTTTTCATCTTGCTCTTATATAATTTACCACCACTGTTCCCCAACATTTCCCCCTCTTTGAAAACTTCACTCTTGTTTCCCCCTTCTCCCTTACACAGATTGCAATCAGTAGTAATAATTCTGGCAAGTCATTACAATGTATCTCACATTATATTTCTTAAGTAAACAGTCCTTAATCACATATGATTTACTCTATACTTTACTGGTTTCCAGGAAAACCTCACTTGCAATGTTTTTCTCAAAAGGTCTCATACTAGTTAAAATTGATGATAATTGACTATGTCATAGATCTACATCAGAGATTTATGTTTATGAAAAAATACATTATTTCAGTCAATGAGATATTGAACTAATATCAACTTAGATAAAATATATGGCATCATTGAAATCCAGAGAAAAATACTTTCCAAGATATATCTCCAATAACATCCACTCCATTAATTTAGCATTAATAAAATATTTCAAAGTGAAGAGCTCTGAAAATATTACAAAAATCCTTAAAACACAATCCTTTGGGAGCAGCCACTGGAGGGAGTGGTGCACATCTACTTACCTTTTATTTCATATGTACTATTTGAAATTTTTAACTAATGACTTTTTTACAATGTACATTACCAGATCTGCCAATCCTTGCACCCTCAACTTCTTATTGAAAATGGAAAATTCACCATGCCACTATATTTCACATTCTTCTTTCCTTTTTCCATGTTTCTTGTGACTAGCATAACCACATATAACATAGAGAACCTCTGCTAAAAGTCAGAAGGGAGGACAGGAGTGACTTTCAGACTGACCTTCTGCTTGGAAGACTAAAAATTTTCTCTTTTATTTCTCTTTGGTGGTGTTTAGATCAGGTTCTACATTTTCAAACTAATTATTAGACAATTACTAACTTATTTTAGAAATGCAATAGGCTTTCATAGTTTGAACACAGAATAAAAGACTTTCATTATTTCACAATCACCAGTTTTAGGTTTGTAGAATGAAGTTCCATGTGTCAGTATAACAGAGTTAAAAATTCATGGAATTCAGGGTATATTATATTTTTCACATCAACTCTCTCATGTTCTTGCTTTGTTGCCCTAGGAAACTCTTGAAAATCTTTGAAACATGGCCTCTTTATCTACAAAAGTAGCAATAATACCTACCTCATGAATTTAATATTTACAAACTATTCCAAATAGAGTATGACCACAAAATGGTAGCTAAGTTGAAGAAAAATAAGAATCACAAATCACTGACAAAACTATTAAGCATCAGATCCTCTCAGCACAAACATTTTTTTCCAATATAAACATTAAGACTATTGTTATATTTTACCAATAGTCTTATTGTTTATAAGCAGACAAAGAAATGGAAGGAAAACCCAGTGATCTGCATTTGCTTGTGCAGTTTTCTGTTAAAAGGAATATGAGTCAATATAAAATGTTCTAAACTGATTTTATTAGAAACTGTAAAGCTAAGACATTTCCTAAGGGATTGACAGCAGCAGGGATATACCCTCTACAGTAAGATTTTCCAGGAGTAAGTAGAATATTGCATGGGTGCTCACATTTCTCCAAGTACAAAAGCAAGTTACTCATTGCTTTTTCTGCAAACACATGAAGAATATATTTCCAATATGAAGAAGTGGAAGAAATATTTGTTCATTAATATATGTATTCATTTATTTTAAAATCTACCCTGTCATATAATATTTAATATATTTATAATTAACTCAATATTTGGGGGAAATTTTTATGTAGAAAATGGACTAGTAGCTGTGTGGATGAATCAGTGGCAAATACTTGCATGTATTTTCATAATATATTATGAGAAATCCCTACAATTACTCTTGAAATATAAGAGCTTCTGTATATATTTTATTTTTATGACATGGATCCACTTCCTTATTTTGTACCATGTAAATATATAACACCACGAGCTTGGCAAAGGGAAGAAAATAGGGAGATAGCTATAATTATTAACTTAATAAAAATATTATACATAACTAATTATTTCCAATTTTAAGAAAAGCAAAATCCACTCTAATTAAATTTGTTTAAATAATTTAAATTGTAATATTCACCCTGAAATAGTGGGCAGTGAGCAGAGCTACTGCTGTCCATACCTATTTTGCTGGCATCTGTTCCATCAAGTGCAGTTGTCCACTCACTCTGCCCTTCTACTAATAGCTGTAAAGTTGGCTAAATCTGCTGGAATGAGTTTTTAGTAAAATAAATATTAAAAAGATGTTCTTCTCATTGTGTGATTCTTTATTTATATTATCTATTATAATTTAATTTATCATGTCTCTATTTCAAAAAAGTGACCAGTGCAGGAGAGAAGGAGGGCTGATGCATGGAGAGAGGTGTAGAAGAGGAAAAGAAATTAGTAACACTAAGCACAGACAGTTAATAGATTTTTCTTATGCAAATAGGCAATCCTGGATTTCTGATATGGGTACAATCAATTTTAGGTACAAGCAAGTAGAAGTTGGCTTATACAATTGTCATGACTGATATTGTTGCCAGAAACATTTTATTTTATAACAGTGGCCTCTGTGTTCAGGTTTAGTTGAAAAAGTATGGACATAATGACATTACAGTAAACTCCTGGGAACATAGCCCTTGGTATCAGTAATAGCCATTGTCCAGGGAAAATGTCAAGGACGTAATTGGCTCCAGTTCATGAGGGAAGAGGTCCTAATTAGTAACTGTACATAAAACAATGTTTGTATATCAAAGAAATATGAAAAGATCTGAAAATGTGAATTTCCTGTGGAGTGGAGTGAAAAAATCACTGAGGAGAGGCCAGATCCAAACTCTGTCTGATGGCTAGAAACAAGGTTTTCCACTCATCCTCCTGGTTACCCTCTAAGGAATGGAGTGATTTTCATGTTAAAGATGGTTTAGATTTACTAAATGTTACATCGAAAATATAGTGATACCCATATACCTCACTCCCTCCCCCCCAAAACTTTTCCCCATTAACAACATCTTTTATTAATATGGTACATTGTCTATAATTGATGAGTACATGTTGAAATATTGCTACTAACCATGGTTTATAGTTTACATTATGGTTTACACTTTGCACCACACAATTTTATAGGTTTTGACAAAATGTATAATGTCCTGTATCTGACACTGCAATGTCATGCAAAACAATTCCAATGTCCACTAAAAAAAAAAATGATTTTAACGTATTCTTCCCTGTCTCTCCTCAGAACCTCTGGTAACCACTATCTTTATATTAATGTTACAAATTCATCCATTACTAGAATAATAATAAGTCTACATTAGTTGCATTACTAGAATAATAATAAGTCTACATTAGTGGTGCCCACTCTGCTCCTGATTGAGGGGAGGCTTAGATCCCATGGGACTGAAGGGTAGAACTGCTTGCTTGCAGTTGTAGGTTCTCTTTTTTTTTGAAAATGGGATTTATCCATTACCATCCTTCTTTTAGTTGTCCTGGGTGACTCAGGTAGGTGATGGCTTCCATTCTGCTGAGATTCAGGGCTCATATGGCATATGACTAGCTGGAAGATTTAAGTCTCTGGGATACATATTTAACCTGTATAATGCTAATTATAGGTTCAATTAAAAGGGGCTTAAGAACCAGGTGTAGGACTAATATAAATGAGTCCAACTCTGATAAATTGTGGGGATAGGTTATCATATGTTCCAAGGTAAGACTCACTGAGAATATGCCAAATTCCTGGGGTTTTCTGCCCTGCTATAGTGTCCAGTTATCTCTAGAACCCTGAGGAGTGCCCCGTGCTTGAGGAACTATTTACTGCAGCAGTCATTCACTCTCATCATTGAGGCCAAACTCACAGGATTTGTTTAATGGACAAAATGCCTATAAGAATGTGTCCAAATGTTGGCATCAAGGGAACAAATGTCATTTACAAACATGGAGCACAAACCCAGCACAGTGGCCTGTGACTCAGGAGCCTCTTAAGTGTGACACATGGGACTAGGAGCACTTGGACTAATATCTGGCACATGGTGCGCATTAGGAAGTGATATGAAATCTTAGTTTGCACCATAAAGGTAAGAGTGGGTCAGTCGGATCATGTCAAGAAATGAGAAACATTTCCATAGTTATTAGTATGATTTCTTTCAGTCATTGATTTCCAGTTTAAGTCAACTACACTCAGGCAACACATTATAATTTTAAATCCTTGAAATATATTGATTTTTAGCCTAACATATGATCTACTTTTTAAACTTGCTATAAACAGACTTGAAAATAAGGTGTATTCTCTAACCCAGGAGCAATAATCAATTTAAGTGCTTATTAGAAAAATTTAGTCAATTATACACTTCAAATTCTTTATGCCTTTACTGATGTTTATCTCATTCTTTATATAGTGACTGAATTGTATTTAAATCTTGATTTATGATTTTGGATAGTTTAAAATTTTTTTGAGTATAATATCATTTTATGCAGTATATGTTTAGATGTTATAATAGTAGGTGCTTCCAAGTTTGGAATTACTGTGTGTTCCAGTTAAATAGACTTTCACAACTTTCTGAACTGACACATTTAATCCCTCTGTAATTTTTATTCCTTTTTTGTATCTAGTGTGTCCAAACACAAAACTATTCCCTCAGCCTGAAAATCTTCTAAGCTTTCTCGTACCATTAGACTTTTCTTTCCTTCGATTTGTCTGAATATATTTTTATTTTTCTCTAATTTTCAGTAGTTTTAAAAGTATCAATTATTTTGACTTCTGGCATTGAATAGTATGATTAATCAAGCTTCATAAAATGGAATCTTATAAATTGTATAGCTGAGTTTTTTTACTCATCATATATTCTATCAGGTTGTTCCCTGTATTTTATCAGTAGTTATTTTCACCTCAGGGAATAGTCCAACATATTAATAATCCAGGTTTTATTTATTCATTCACCTAATAATGGATATTTAGGTTGTTACCAGATGTTGGCTATCAGGATAAATAAATTTCCTACAAGAAGGCTGTAAATGTTTTGGCAGATATAAATACTAATTTTTCTTTAGTATATAGAAGTGGAATTCCTAGATCAAAAATACAAGCACGGTTTTCATAGTAAATAATGACAAGTCATATTCCAAAGAGACTGTACCCTTTTCCATACATCCTAGGACTATGTTAATTCCATTTCCTCAACATACATGGAAAAATGAATATCCAAAATCCCTAAAACTAGCAAATCTAGAGAAAAGAGAATTCAGTTTTAATTTTGAGTTTGTGAATTTCCATTTGGTGCTTCTTTATGATTTCTATCTCACCATTGAAATTCATATTTCAATAAAATACTGTTTTTCGGATCCCCTTTTGTTCTTTGTACATATTTTTCTTACATTTATCTATTATATATGAGACTTGTTCTAATATCTTTGAATAGAAATTCCACAGACTGAACTACTTGAGGAATATTTTCCATTGAATTCCTATTTTAATGTGACAGAGTGCTTGCTTTACTGTCTCTTTATAATTTTTTTAATTCTTTTGTTGAGAATTTGACAGTCTGAGTTATGTTGTGGTCATTATGGAAATCTGGTTTTCTCTCTTCATTCTCTAGACAATGAAAGAAAGAAAGGAAGGAAGGAAGGAAGAAAGGAAGGAAGGAAGGAAGGAAGGAAGGAAGGGAGGGAGGGAAGGAAGGAAAGAATTAAAGTGAAAGAGGGAACAAGGGAAAAATACTGACAATCAGACAAAACAACCACAGAAACAAAACAATACAAAGCAAACTAGAAAGATAATTGGAGCTGACTGTTTCTCTGAGTCCCTTGTTATGTGCCAGTGGAAAACAAAAGCTACTTCTGTCAAGTCTGGAACATAGGCTAGCATCACTGCTTGTCCCAAAGTCATCCACTGCCCCAAACTACAGAACAGGGAAAAACACCTACACACAAAAAATAAAAATTTTAAAAATAAAAGAAAAATGAAAGTGTGAGAAAAAGTTATACACTGACTTTGAAAAACCAAGACTGGTGTCTCCACTGGGCCCTCAGGTATCTGCAGGACTAAACATTACAAGAAAGGGAAGAATTCAAACCAAAAAGAAGGAGCACTGTGTCTTTAACTCCTGGATGATGCTAGTTTGAAGAGAGCAGCAGCTACTGTGGAGTGGGCTGAATCTAAGGACAATCAATATTTTTGCTGGGTCTCTGGGTTCTGTCAGATCAGGAAGCACCCACACACAGAGAAAAAGAAACAAATGAAGGAGGTGCACCAACTCTTTTAGTCCAGGTGGATGCTGGTAGAAGGTCAGAATCGGCACTGTCCAAGAGCTAAATCTGCATCCAGTTTCAGCACTGGTCCCTCAATGATACCCCAGACTGATTTTGACCCTCAAACATTTCTTTTGGAGGTATTATGCTGCTAGTCTGTTTCTCTGGATAATCTGACTAATGCAAGATTAGAACTCACTTTTTCCCATCTGCATTGCAAACTGTTTCACCAGCAGCTTTTTCCCCCCTTTTTAATACTGCCATGCCACTGTTAAATTACTTGGTAATCTTTATAATAAAACTAGTTTTCCATATTTTGGAGTACATTTATGGATGTTATTTTTCTTTCTTTTCCACATATCAGTTCATTTGCCAACAGCACACTCTCTTGGTTACTATAACTTTATAATAAGTATTAAAATCAAATCTTTCAACATTATATTTTATTTTTTAAAATTATTTGAGCATGTTCCATGTTTATCCATATGAATTTTAAAATAAGATTTTCTATATCTATGCAAAATCATACTGGAATTTTTATTAGACACATTTTACATATTTAGATCAATTTGTGGGGAATCGGCATATTTACCATGTTGGGCCTTCCAATCTATGAATGCATTGTTTGTCTATTGATTTAGACAATATTTAATTTCTTCCATAAATGTTTCCAATTTCAGCATATTGGTCCTTGATACATTTTGTTAGATTTATACTTAATTATGATTTCAATTTTCATATTGTATATTGTTATCATATAGAAATAGGATTGATTTTGATGTGTTGATGCTGTGTCTTGCATGTTTCCTCAATTCATTAATTTTTGGAGTTATTTTATTTTATTGTTTTCTTTTCCTGTGTATATTCCACATTGGCATTCATGTTGTATTTAAAAAGGGGAATTTCATATTCACTTTTAAAAATCTAGATTTGTTTTTCTTCTATTGTCCTGTTACACAGACTTGGACTTCCTTGGGTTGAGGAAGTTAATATTCTTAGTTTGCTGAGGGATTTCTTTATTAAATGTTGAAATTTATCAAGTGCATCATTCTATCAATATAAAAGGCAATACAATTGTTCCTCTTTGGAATCAAATGTGTTGGTTTAACAAATATAGTGCTAATTATAGGTTCAAATAAAAGGGGTAGAATAGCCATGTGTAGAGAAATTATAAGTCACTCTAATTCTGTTTCATTGGGGAACATATAATCCAAAGTAGTGCCCATTGACAAGGTGCCAAATTCCTGAGATTGTCTGACTTGCCTATTATGTCTAGATGTCTCTAGACTCTTGAGGAACCCCATTGTTTAAGGCATTGTCACAAAGAGATCCTGCTGATACTTGCATAAGCATAATCTCTGGAATGACCTCTTTTCTCACTTTGAAATCTCTTAGCCATAAAAACTCATTTGTACATAATAGTTCCCCCTTTTGTCAAAGTCTGTTTCTAGATGCATCACTAGTCAGCACTTGGTAAGAATCCTTTGGTTCCAAGGAGGCTCATCCCTGAGAGTCATGACCCATGCTGGTGGGAAGTTAGTGTGTTTATGTGATGAGTTTGGCTAGAGAGCAACAAGGAGGCTTTTAGGAGGTATCTCTTAGGTAATATACAATACTAGGCTAAGTTTCAGTTTCACAAAAAAAAGATAAATAAGTACTATGATCAATATCAAGAGCCTGATGAAATTATCTATCCTTCTTGGCTAGGCACTTCCCAGGGACTTGGTGGATTTTTGCCACTCTATTAGAGAACGTAGCAGGACTTTACAGGATGGGAATTCAATATTCTTTCAGTTATTGCCCTATGTTCCATCAACTTTTTTCTTCCTTCCCTCTCCCCTATGAACATATGGTAACCACTAAATGTTTGGTCTGTTCATATGCTGGCTGAGTCCTCAATCTCAGCAGAGTTGCTACACCTTCTATCCAGGTCATTGGACTCACCCAGGCAAATTAACAAAAGGATGATGATGGACAATGTCCATCCCAAAAAACAGAGAGTTTCTAAAACTGGAAGCAAGAGAGTTCCATGTATATGTCCTATGGGATCTACGCTGCCTCTCAATCAGAAACAGAGTGCTCATTACCATCCCCAAATCCTCAAGAATGAGGAATGGACAAACATAAGGGGGAATACAGCTATGAACTAAAATAGATTTATGGTTATTCTAGCAATGGAAGAACTTTTATGAATGATATAAAGTCAGTGGCCATTAGAGGTGCTAAGGGGATTGAAAAGGAAGAATGGACATAACATTGGGACATTTTGGGGACTTTGGAATTGTCTTGCATGACATTTCAATGACAGATACAGGCTATTACACATTTTGTCAAAACTGATAAAATAGTGTGGGACAATGTGTAAGATTCCCCTGGTTGGGAATTCAATATTCTTTGGCTATTGTGTGGGTCTCCACCCACCAAGACAATGTCCCATGAACACTTGAATATATTCATATGACTTAGAGGCATGCCCCAGGTGCACCTCTCCCCACATATCCCCCCATTACTGACACTCTGCATATGTGATCCTCCCCATCACAGTTGTGATCCTGCTATATTCAAAACCTCTCCAAAAATGAAGCCAACAAAATAACCAAATAAAGTTTATAAGAAAACAAAACAATAATAATAGCTTAAAAATAAATAAAAAAGAAAAAAAATGGAAATAATATTTAAAAATTTTAGAATTGTGTCTGTCATCACTGTGAGATCTGTTGTCTTGTATATACAGTGACAATTTCTTCTTTATACTCCCCCCAATGTCTATTTGTTTTTTCATTTTATCTTCAAAGAAACTTTAGGTTACAGAAAAGTTACAGAATATATAGAGGATTTCCCCATAACCAACACCCTCCCCCTTTTCCACTCTCCCCTTTTAATAACATTTTACATGCAGGTGATACATTTGTTAAAGCTGATGTACAAATATTGAAGCATTGCTATAGCTATGGTCAGTGGTTTACATTATGATTCACATTTTGGGCTTTACACTTTTATTGGTTTTGATGAAATTTAAAATGGCATACATCTGTTATCCCAAGATCATGCAAAACAATTCTAATGCCCTAAAAGTCCCCTATTTTTCATCCATTCTATTCTTCTCTCCTTTTCCATTCGAAACCTATGTTAATCACTGAGTTTCAATTTTTGTTGAATAAGATTCATAGTTTCTTGCAATAATATTAAGGACTTGACATATTGGTCTGTTTTCTTTTATTTGATACTGCCTATGTTCTTGATGAATTCTTGTCCCTCTGATTGAAAACACATATATTTTTTGGCAAATATGGCAAGGGAGGTTTCCTGGTGCAGGGCATCAGGTGTGAGGGATATACAGAGGAGGGCATATCTTCTATGGTAACTTGAGTTGGACTTTTCAGAGCCCTGGGACTGTAAGTGTATACTCCAAATAAATACACTTTATAAAAGCCAACAGATTTCTGGTCATTTGTATCAGCACCCCTTTGGTAGACAATACAAGAGATTTACTAGTAATCTATCTATAGTTCCCAGTAAACTTAAAGTAATTTTTAATCTAAAGCATCTACTTTTTCTTCAACCTGAACAAAAAATTATATTGCTGTCACTTTAATTAGATGAGACCAAACTAATATCACAAGCTTATTTCAGAGATTTTCCCCCATCCATTAAAAGTAGGGACAGTTATATGTATAGTAAATGCTTTAAGACTTTCATATAATCCTAAAATAGATTATTCAATATGTTTGCATTGGCATTTTTACAAAATAGGCCAAATTATTTTTATCTACATTAAAACGAATGACATTCATACCAAATTCTTAAATCTTTCTACACTAAAACCTTTAAAAATTATGTCTAAGAATGTTCTTAATCTTTTAAACTGCAGAGAAGGCATTGTTTACTATTGCATTCGGTGAGATCTTCCTGAGACATGAATAAGCGTGACCCCTGGGATGACTTCCCAAATCACTTTGAAATCTCTTAGCCATAAAAGCTCATTTGTATTTAATATTTTCCTCTTTTTGTAAAGATCTTTTTCCAAATGCATTGCTAGTTGGTGCTTGGTAATCATCCTTTGGTGCTAGGGAGGCTTATCCTTGGGACTCATGTTCCATGTCAGGGGGAAAGTAGTGCATTTATATGCTGAGTTTGACTTAGATAAAGGCCACATTTGAGCAACAAGGAGGCTTTCAGGAGGTAACTCTTAGGCAATATATAATACTAGGCTAAGTTTCAATTTCACAAGAACATGTTTCATAAATACAAACATCTATATCAGCAGCCTGGCATATTGATCTGTTCTCCTTTTCTAGACATTGTTCATATTCTCTAGAGATTCTTGCCACTCTCTTAGAGAATGTACCAGGACTCCCAAAGATGGGAATTCAATATTCTGTCTCTTATTGTGTAGATCTCCACCCACTGAGATAATACACCATCACCACATGAACACATTCATATCCCATAGAGGTATGCCCCAGGTATACCCCTCCTCTGATTACCCCACCACCTACACCCTGCACCAGCAATCTTTCTATGCCACAAGTGCAACCGTTCTGCAGTCCAAAACCTCTCACAAAACAAAGCCAAAAATTAAAAAAATAGAATAAAAATATTAGCAAAAAATAAAAAAATATTTGCATTATGCCTTTCATCACCATAATATCTGTTATCTTTTTTGTATATTGACAATGTCTTCTGTATGTTCCCCAGTGTCTTATTTTTTTTTTACTATTTTTTCCAAAGAATCTTTAAGCTATAGGAATGTCACACAGAAAGTATAGGGGATTCCCATATACCTCCCTCACCCCACATCCCCCCCTATCAAAAACATTTTACCTGAGTATGGAACAGTTGTTTCAACTGATGAACAAATATCAAAAGATTGCTACTAATCATGGTCAATGGTTTACATTATAGTTTACATTTTGCATCATATACATATATAGGTTCTGAAAAAATGTATAATGCCTGTATCTGTCAATGAAAGATAATGCAGAACATTACAATGCCCCCAAAATGCCTTATATTCCACCCATTCTTCCCTCCCCCTTCCATTGGAACCTATGGCAACCCCTAAGTTTCCATTTTTGAAGAACAATTACATTGTTAAGCATTATTATTGAGGGCTTGACATACTGATCTGTTTTCTTTTATTTGGCCCTGCCTATGTACATGAAAGAACATGGAGGACTCCCCAATGTGAGAGTTTAATATTTTCCTGCTATTATGTGGGTCTCTACCCACTGAGATGATACCCTATGACAAGATGAACACATTCATATTCCACACAAGCATGCCCAGGTGCACCTTTTGCCTCTAGCACTAGGGAAAAAAGATGCAATATAAATATACATATAAAAGATGCCTGGCCCTTACATTCTTATACTTGGAACCCACTTGGGTTGAAGGAAATTGTGAGTGAGATTAGCCCTGGGCTGTTCATTGTAGTAGCCACCAGCCACATAGGGTTTTTTTTTTTAAAGATTTATTTATTTTATTACATATCTCCCCTTCCCCCTGCTGCGGCGACGCGCCGAGAGTGGTCACTGCGCAGGTGTGGCTTTCCCCACTTGTGAGCAGTCTCTGCGTCCATTCACTGCCGGCTTTCAGTTCGCGGGTGGCTGGCTGCGCTCCATCCGCGGGCGACCTGCCCTGCCCGTGGCTGGTCTTGCCATGTCCGTGGCAGCTTCTTGCCCTGCCCACAGCGTCTCCAGCCCGCCCATGGTGGCTTGCCATTCTCAAGGCAGTCTGCCTGCTAGGAGAGGTCCCCAGGAATCGAACCCAGGGCCTCCCATGTGGTATGCCAGCACCCTATCCACTGGGCTATCAAGCCAGCCCCCACATAGGGTTTTTGATCACCTGAAAGGGAGTTTATCTGAGGTGAATTATGCTGGGAGTGTAAAATACATACTGGATTTCCAAATTTCATAAGAGAAAAAGTGCACAAGCTATTTTGTTAAAAAGTTAAAAATAATTGATAGCATGCCATAGAACATTTAGAATATTACATTTATTTTGACTTGTTTCTTTTCATTTTAATGTAGCTACTCTAAAATTTATAATTACATAAGTGGGTCACCATTATATTTCTATTGGTTAGGCCTGATCTAACCTCAGGGACACTCCAGCATCTCCAGCTTGTCTCACCATTCTGTATACAAATCCACAGAAATAGATATGCAATTGAATATGTCAATGGAAAATTTTCAATTTACCCTCTTTTATGGTTGAACAAGGTATGAATTTATTGAATAAAAATAAAGAAAGATGCCATTTCTTCAGTGTGGGTATTGAACATCTAAGTTCTGATGTCTGCCTCTAAACTATGGGCCCAGTGTTCCAAAATACAAACATTGTGCCTAGAAATGAGATGTCCACAGACAACACTCACTGAATTAATAAAGTTCTCCATTCCCTGGACCTTATTCTCTGAAATCTGCCCTCTATAGAAATGAGATTTAAAAGTAACTTTGGTAAAAAATGACTCACCTCTACGCCCCTATTCTTTTCTGACCTCCAGGTGGTTCCAAAGGCAGCTTAGTTCTTGAGTGAGAGTGACTGATAAGGGGCTTTTCAAGAGAGGGCTCTTCCTCCCTTTTATTCACACCAGGCAACACCTCTTTAATCCAATCAAACTTTGATCTTTAAGATGGCTAAATAAGATTTTTTATTGATGGCAAAAGTATATAACTATGAACATTTTACTCAACATGGAATTCTAAAAAAAAATTCTATATATATATATCATTTTTTGACATTTTTGAAAAATGCAATGATTTAATAATATCTTGTTTTCTTTTTTCTATTTTTTAAAATTTTTTGAATTATTTTTTAATTTTTAAGTTCTCATATATTTTAACTCTTACATTTAAATATCATTTTTTTTTGTTTTCCTATTCATTGCAATTGGCTGTTGTTATAGCTTCACCTTTGAAGAGGCTATGGATCACAGAAGGGTCACAACAGGGATGGGAAAGGATCATTGGTGGGGGTGTCAGGGTTGGGGGTGCATGGGAGGAAGTCCACCTGAACATATATAAAAGGCAGGCATAATTGTTCAGATGCTCACTGGGCATGGTCATGGGGTGAAGAATTAATAAATGGGAGAACACTGAATTCCCATCCTGCAGAGCTCTGCCATATTTTCCAGGAGAGTAGCAACATCCCCCCAAGTGCAGGGGCAGTGTCTGGCAAAGGAGGATGATCCATTGATGGGCCCTTGTTATTGATGACTAGCCTTATGAGCCTTTGCTCTTGAAATTGAAACAGCCTATTGTTATGGGGTGCCTAAGAATTGCCTCTTGGGAGCCTCCTTATTGCTCAAATGTGGCCTCTCTCTAAGCCAAACTCAGCATATGAATGCATTACCTTCCTCCCAGCGTGGGACATGACTCCCAGGGAAGAGCCTCCCTGGCAAAGAGGGATTACTAACAAATGTCAATGGGCAGTATTACTGGAAAAAGACTTTGAATAAAAGGGGGAAATGGTAAAGACAAATGAGTTCATAGGGCTAAGAAACTTCAAAGTGAATTGGGAGGTCAACCCATAGGTAACACTTATGCAGATCCCAGGACAACCTCCTTGGCTTCCAATATAGATATCAGCCCAAATAGAGGGCCTCCTGTTGGCTTTGGAGATATCCAGGTCCTATATCATGGTAGATAGCCCCATACTTCGGTGCCTTACCAGTGGGCCCTAATTTGGAATCCTTGCTCCTGAGAATGACAGTCTGATTGAAATATGACTTCACTGCACATGGTGCATCTGTCTCTTCTATTCAAACCTATATTTGATGCCAGAATTTTAGGTGTACTTCCAGAGACCGGAGACTATGGGCCAGCTGGGTCCAGAGACTCTGTGGATCTGCAAGTCCTACTCTACAACTCAATGGACTCACCCAGGACACCTATTGGGGAGATGATGATGGACAATGGCTATCTTGGGGAATGGAGATAACATGCAGCTTCAGGCAGGATAATCTCTTCCATTGTATCCACAAGCTATAAGCCCCCTCTCACTTGGTGGTGGATGGGACATCACCATCCTAGGATCATCAGGATTGGGGGACGAGCTATGGACTAATGTGGACTTGTTGGTGTCCTGTTTTAGACTTTTTGTGATTCATGCAATAGAAGGTCACTTTGGGGGCAGGGAGAGGGAAGGGCAGTGTAATACAGGGGCTTTTTTGGGATTTGGGAATTGTCTTGGGTGATGTTGCAATGGAGGATATAGGCCATTTTATATCACCATGTATCATGCAGAACTGTGTGGCAGAGAAGGTGGTCTACAGTTTGAACTGTGGTCCATGTTTGGTGGCAAAGCCCCAAAATGTGTATATCTATTACAGATGTTGTGCCACACTTATGGAGGATGTATATGTGGGAGATTGTGGGAGGTGTGGGAGGTGGGGCATATTGGTACTCCTAAAGTTTCTGTGTAACATTTATGTAAATTGATGTACCCTAAAAGTAAATAAATAAATAAACAAAATAAGAAAAGAAAACATGGAATTCTAAATTGAATATGAATTGCATTTTAACATATTTCTCACTGAATGTTTATATCTCAACAGCATTGCCTGTCGCTAATATGCATATTTTTTTTATTTTGGGTTTTAGTCACAAGAAGACCTGTATCTATAATTAAATATTCACAAATATTTTTAGCTTAATCCATAAACATTACAATGGTAGGAAGAACTCTCATTTAATTTGTGTGGGATTTCTTCTCAAGTTGTAAAATTTGCATTTTTTTAATGATCTGTTTTTTAGAAAAGCTTTCTTCATGTGAATGCATAGTTCATGTTAACATGATTTACTGAATTATTTATTTTAACTTAAAAATGGGTATTGTTGCCGTGTGTATGGCTATTTCCAGCAGAAGGCCACACCTGATACAGCATCAAAGGAGAAATATGTATTTTATTGAGAAGGTGATTTACTGCAAGTGCACTAGCAAGGAAATGGGGCAATCTTCCCCAAACCATTTCAAACTGAGAATGGGAGTTAGGGTTTTTACAGGCAAAAGGAGAGGAGTAGGGGTGAAGAAAAACAAGTAAAAAACTAGTGATGATGTTAGATCTTCCTGGTGTCTTCTGAGGAGTGCACATGCAATTTTTCAGTCCTGCACTGTTTCAAGCACTTTCAATCTGTTCTTCGTTTCAGCAGCTAATAAACCACAGTT
>PVKH010011038.1:0-17941 GCA_004027955.1 Chaetophractus vellerosus | reverse complement strand
ACTGATGAAGGGTCCTTGATGAGTTTCTGGGAGAAGTTCGCTGTCAAACGACAAGCTGGGAAATTCTCTCTGAATGTTGAAATCAGTTCCCTTTTATGGCAGTCAACTGAATGGATAAAAGCATCATCCATTCTTAATCCAGTTTCTCTGATTGATGCAGATGTAATCAGCCATCCATGCAGTAAACTCAATTAGCCCAGTACTTGCTGGACCTAATACCTGGGCACAATTACCTGGCCGAGTTGACACATTAGCCTAACCATCACAATAGCATATTTACTACAGAAATGGTCTGTAATCAGGCTGCCCAAAGTTCTTATTCTTACTCACAACCTGCTGTATGGCCTTGTGCAAGTCACATATTCTTTTTCAAACACAGTTTACTCCTTTTAAAATAATAATGAAAGTATTCAATTTTATTAAATGGAAAAAAGTACAATTATATATGTATATATATATAATTTTTAGCCCAATGTTTATCATTTAGTAACTACATAAAAATGTTAATACTTTCTCAAGTTTTCATTATATTATGACATATATAATATATATTAATTATTTTGCTAATCTTATTCTTTTTAAATTTTCCTCAGTTTTATATATTTTATTATTTGTTTCAAAAGGAATTTTAAATGCATTTTTGAATAAACATGGTATGAAAAGAAAAGCTACATTATTTGAGGGAAGATTTCTGGTGTTTCTGTTAAAAACAATTTTGAAACTATATATATGCCCATCATCACTTGATGGACTAATGGTTTATTTACAAAGACTTCCCTTTTATATAGTAAAACATGAAACCATAAATTCATATCTTATTTTATGTCATTTTTTCATCACATTGTCTCTTTGATATCAGCGACAGTATCATGGAATCCCTGGTGGATGGGAACCACACTGCAGTGACAAGATTCATTCTACTGGGACCTAACAAAGGATCCAAAACTTCAGGTCATCCTCTTCTAGCTCATCCTATGCATCTACCTGGTCACCATATCTGGCAATCTCAGCACAATCATTCTTATCAGAGTCTCCTCTAAGCTCCATCATCCTACATATTTATACTTGAGTCACTTGGCTTTCACTGACATAGGTTACTCATCTTCTGTCACTCCCAATATGCTTGTAAACTTCCTGGTGGATAGAAATACAATCTCCTATTTTGGATGTGACATCCAGCTTGGATCAGCTGACTTCTTTGGGACAGCTGAGTGCTTCCTTCTGGCCACTATGGCATAAGATTGCTTTGTAGCAATCTGCAACCCACTGCTTTACTCAAACAAAATGTCCACACAAATCTGTGTACTGTTACTATCTGTGGCTTACATAGGTGGTTTTCTCAATGCTTCCTCCTTTACTTTTTCATTCTTTTCTTTATTTTTCTGTGGACCAAATGGGTCAATCACTTTTTCTGTGATTTTGCTCCTTTAGCTAAACTTTCCTGTTCTGATATTAGTACGTCTGCTATTGTTTCCTCATTTTTTTGTGTGTTTGTCATTGTGGGCACAGCATTTCTCATCGTCATCTCCTATGTCTACATCCTCATCACCATCCTGAAGATATGCTCATCTGAGGGATGCCACAAGGCCTTCTCCACCTGCACCTCCCACCTCATTGCCGTCAGTGTCTTCTATGGGACCATTACATTCATTTATGTGATGCCCAAGTCCAGCTACTCAACTGACCAGAACGAGGTGGTGTCTGTGTTCTACATGGTGGTGATCCCCGTGTTGAACCCTCTCATCTACAGTCTCAGGAATATTGAGATTAAGGGGGTTCTGAAAAGAGATCTTGGTAGAAAAATATTTAAATGAAACCTCTAATTTTGGGGGGTTGCTGTAATAATATAATGTAAGTATAAGAAAAGAAAATTCAATTCCCATCATCAAAATACATCTTTATATCATTATCCAGTGTGGCACTTGTAATAAATTTAAGGGTAAGTTTTCTAATATCAAATAATTAATGAGAGGCTGATTGTGAGTTACCTTCATGAAATGAAATGAAAATTTTAATCTAGAACCAGAAATTGTTTCACATGAAAAAATCTTAATCTGTTGAGAAAATACCTTTAAACCTGTGTTTGTATATTTTTTTGAAAAGGAGTTCTTAGCTCTAAGTTAAATTCTTCTGCCTTCATAGCTTTAGGAGTGTGTGCATTTTGATTAGCAGCTTATTCTGAGGTAAGCCTTATAGGTATAGCTATGACTGTATTGTAATACCAGATAGTAAAGTTCCTATAGACTCTCTGCTTGTTGAAAGATTATCTGCTGGTAATGGGCATTGTAGACTGTAAAATTCTGGCCTGTGTTTCTAGCCTATGACTCTGGTATTAGATATAGGAATTCCCAAAAGAAGAGAATGAAAACCTTGTCTATGCCATGAGTTCCTCAGTCATGTCAGAGGAGATGACTTCCTCTACTGAAAATGAGCAGGTTTCTTGAATTAATCATGAACTGGGTGGAACAGAAACTGGCAACAATTTCCAGAAGGAGAATCCAGTTTACTGGATGACACTAAGACAGTGTGTAACCAGCCGTGGAATGACTTATTCATGGTCAGGCCACATCTTTTTCAGGAAAGTCCAAGGTACTGGATTGTTTCTCACCTGAAATTGTGACTTGTCCTGGATAGGCTTAATTGACTGCTATAAGTTGATGACTACCACATTAATTTTTCCTGTTCCCTCTTTGATATTTCTGATCCAATGTGCCTTCTTTTTTGCATACAAAAGTATATGGCACTATGGCAGTAATAGTTTCAGTTATTCATTTGTTTTTCCATTCATCCAAAAATTGAATAATTTTTAAAAGTCCAGGCAGTTTCCTAGGCTATTAAAAACATTTGACAGAGATCTGCCCTTAAGAAATTTATCTTCTATCTCATGTGACAGAAAATAAACCAAACCTAACAAGTAAGTGGATACAGTCTATTAGGAGGTAATGGGTATTATGCATAAAGGAAAGCAGGATAGAGTAATGGAGACCTATGTACCAGAGTTTGTGAGTGGTCATTGAGAGCCTCACTGAGTAAATTACATCTGAGCAAAGTAGTATAGTAGTTGAGGATGCTTCATGTTGACTATGGAGCTACTTGTGTACATTTATGCTAGTCAAATCTTCCACTTACATGAGTATAATTTACCTTTGAGGTTCTGTTCCAACAATGATAGGTTTGGTAATTTTAACCAATTCCCATCATGAAGATAACTAAAAGAAATAGTAGAACATTAAATACATCTTGAAAAAACAGAATAAGTAGGATTTGCTTCACCAAAATGTTTGAGACTCTGGATAAGTGAATGCAGCACTGAAAAATCCTTTTGCCTTAATGGATATGACAAATCAGAAGAATCAGCTACCAACCTGGGCCTTGGATTTATTGTTCCTTTGGGAAGAGGGAGACATATGTCCAATCCTAGGGAATATTTGGATGAGAATTCTGAATAATATTTCTCACAATGACCTCAGGGCAAGGGTAGGGCTGAATTTAGCAAGCCCTTGTAAAGATTTGCTCCTCCAGAGTTCTAGGAATCCCAAACTTTGAACTTGGATTAAGATGGTAAAGAATAGACCCTGTTTCAGGGTGACTAGAATATGTAATCTATCTCTCTGGAGGAACTTCTTTAATTTTCATACCAATAGTTATTCAAATACAGTTACAATCACTCAGTAAATAATAATGACCAGCACAGCATGGAAAAAAGAGACTAAATATGGGACCCCAGTGGAAACAACAGAATCAGTAAGATTTGAGAAATGGGATTTAACAGACCAATGATACTATTATTGTATTAAAGTAATCAAAGACAACTTAAAATAAGTACAATTGTAGAAAACAAAGATAATAACCCATTATTTATGAAAAATAATTAAGTAGACGTTCAAAGCTCAAAATTTGTGTCAGAGAAGTGTTCTTCATGATCTTGCAAAGATGGATAAAGGGCCACATTAAATTTTATCAGATCTTTTAAAAGACTATTGTCCAAATTGTAAGCCATAATATGAATTTTTGGTGATTGTTAGTAGCTATGTTTTAATATTTGTACATCAATTGTAACAAATGTACCATCCACATATAAAATGTTATTGATGGGGGAAAGGGGAAAAAGGGGATTATGTTAGGTATATGGGAATCCCCTGTATTCTGTACATGACTATACTGTGACCTGAAACTTCTCTGAAGAAAAAAATGAAAAAAAAAAGTAAGATACTGGGGGAATAAATGTAAGAAAATGTCACTGTACATACAGGACAACAGTCTTAGAGAGATGAAAAGCAATATGTAAAAAAAATAGTTTTTTTTTCTTCAAATATTTTTTCATTATTTTTTATATTCCAATTTTTAAAAATATTATTCTATTTTTACTTTTCATTACTTTTCTGTACTTTACTTATGTATAAAACTATCATTACTATTTCATTTTCTTATTAACTGTATGTGACTATTTTATTGGCTTCATTTTTGAAGGGGATTTAGATCACAGCAGGTTACAACTGTGGCAGGGGAAGGTCATTTGTGGGGGTGTCAGTGAGGGGGGATTCATAGGGCGAAGTCACCTGGTTATACATGTAAAGCATATAAATGTGTTCAAATGTTCATGGGGAATGGTCACGGTGGGTGGAGATTCACACAATAACCAAAAGAATACCAAATTCCCATCTGGGGGAGCTCTGCCACATTCTCTACTGGAACAACAAGAATGCCCCAGGTACAGGGACAAAAACTTGTGTAGGAGGATGGTCCCTTCAAGGACCCTTGATATTGATGATTATGCTTATAAGCCTTTTTTCTTGAAATTGAAACTTAGTCTAGAGATGTAGGGTGTCTAAGATTTACATATGCAGAGCCTCTTTGTTGCTCAAATGTGGTCTCTATCTAAGCTGAACTGAGCATATATAAACAATAACTACCCCCCCACACCCAGTGTGGGACATGATTCCCAGGGATGAGCCTCCCTGGCACCGAAGGATTGCTACGAAGTACCAACAAGCAATGGATCTGGAAAAAACAAAACAAACAAACAAAAAAACACAAACCAATAAAACCCCCATCTTGACCAAAAGGGGAAAAAGCTAAAAACAAATGACTTTGTATGGCTAAGAGTCATACAAAGCACTTATGCACATATCAGCAGGATCTCAATGACAACCAAAGTAGATACCACCCCAAATAGCGAAGCTCCTCAGGGATATGGAGACATCCAGACACTATAGCCAGGGCAGACAACTCAGGAATTTGGCCTCTTCCCAGTGGGACCTAATCTGGTATTTATGCTCCCCGTTGTGACTGAATTAGACTCAGCAGTGGTTTCCCTTTGCATGACTCTTCTGTCCTTCTATTGGAACCTATAATTAGTACTAGAGTTGGTAGCCCAGGGACTTAAATCTTTGGGCTGTCCATGTGCCAGCTGAGCCTTGAATCCCGATGGAGTTGCAACACCTACTGTCCAGTTCAATGGACTCATCCAGAACAACTAATGGGGAGGGTTGGTAGACAAACAACATACCAAGGAGGCCGGCTAGATAACTCAGTGGATAAGAGCACTGGTATACCACACGGGGGGCCCCAGGTTTGGTTCCCGGGGACCTCTCTGAGTGAGCAGACGGTCTTGAGAAAGGCAAGCCGCCATGGGTGGGGCAAAGCCACCGTGGACAAGGCAAAAAGCTGCCATGGGCAGGGTGGAGCCCACACGGGCATGGCAAAGTCACCCATGAAACACAGAGCTGCCGCCTGCGAAGCGTGGAAGCCGGGCAGCCCACAAAACATGGAGCACTGCTGCCCACAAAACATGGAGTGGAGCCGCCCATGAAAACGTAATGGAGCCACCCATGAATGGAGCAAACCACCTCTGCGGAGGGCTGACTCGGCACATCGCCGCAAAGATGGGGGAGACAAGAAGCAGACATAGAAAAACACAGAAGAATGGACACACAGCAAGAGCAAGCAGAAAGGGCGGGGGCTATGTAACCAAAAAAAAAAAAATTAAATTAAATAAAAAAAAAAACTTTATTTAAGGAAAAAAAAACATACCAAGGAACCAAGAGTGCTTACAACTGCAAGCAAGAGAGTCCCATCATTTGGATGTATGGGATCAAAGCCCCCCTCAATTAATGGTGGAGTGGATACCCTACCCTAGAGTCTTCAGGATTGGTAACGAACTTTGGACTAAAATAAATTTACTAGTCTTCTACTATAGACTTATTGTGGTTCTAGCAAAGGAATAAATACCATTGTTGTGGAGGCAGTGACCCATGGATGTTCTGAGGTTAGGGAGAGTGAAAAACAGGTGTAACAGGGAGGCATTTTGGGGACTTGGGAACCATCCTTAATGACATTACAATGACAGATACAGTACATTATATATTTGGGCATAACCTACAGAGTCGAATAGAAGAGTGTAAACTACAATGTAAACTATAATCCATGCTTAGTGGCAATGTTTCAAAATGTGTTTATCAATTGCAATGAATGAACCACACTGATAAAAGATGTTGCTAATGTGGGAAATGTGGGAGGTGTGGGGAGTGGGGCATATGAGAATCCCCTATATATTTTCTGTAATATTTATGTAATCAAAGTATCTTAAAATTTTAAAAAGTGAAAAATAAATAAATAAATAGGGCCCTTTGAAGATGAAAAAGCAGTATAAGTTCAAAAGTAAGTATTAGAACAAAAAAATTGACAAAACTTGAAATATGTAGAGACCAATTTAACAAAATGTATGCAAAATCTATACAATAAAAACTACAAAAATTTTAGAAAATATTCTGCCAGAAGAGTTACTCAAAGGGTTTCTGCTTTTTCTTCATTGGTTACTTTGTGGATATGTTAATACTCATCACATTCATCTAGGTAATTAATACAGTTCTGTTGAAATAATTACTATTGTTTGTTTTCATATGAACTTGAAGAGACAACTCTAAAATTATTTGGAAATCCAAAAGGCCCGGATGTCCAAAAAAGACTTCTTTTATCAGATATCTGTTGGATATCAAAACTTCTGTTAAAGAAAACAGTAATTAAGAAAGTGTGGGAATACAGTACTAACACACAGGATACCATGGATGAAACTTGAGGACCTTAGGTTGAGTGAAACAAGTCAGATATTGAAGGACAAATATTGCATGATCTCTTTAATATGAATTAAGCAAATCGAGCAGACTCAGAGAGCTAGAGTCTGGAAGATAGGTTTACAGGAAATAGAAAGGGTGAGAAAGTTGTGAGCCAACACCCATATAGGAAAAATCTATGATAAGTTGGAAGTGAGTAGTAATGCAATGAAGGAATAAGACAGGGGTGTAGTGATACTACAGGTTTAGGCAGTAGTTTGACAGGTGGGTAGGCTGGGGTGTGTGAGATGGACAGTCCATGGAACTGGGGTAAGTTTGAGGGAAGGAGAAGGTGAACACTAGAGATGGATGGGTATGTGGTTGAAACTACAATATTGGGAAAGCTCTTTTGGCAATATGATAAGGAAGGGTTATTGGTTTAGGTCATTGATGGGGGCACATTTGGGACAGGGAGCACCTGGGGCAGTCTTCTAGAGAATGTGTGAGTGATCATTTTGTCATAGTGTGTTGTATCAGTGGGTGGAGACCCACAAAATGAGTGGGAAGGTGTTGGACTCCCATCCTGGGAATGCCAGATATATTCTCAAAGAGAGGGGTGGGTGTCTTTCAAGAGCATGGGTAATTCCTAATATGTGGAAAGACCAGTGTGTCAAGCCCTCAGTGTTTTTGCAAGAAACTACGAATCTTATCCTTCACGGAGTAAAGCTTGGTGGTCACCATGGGCCCTGAGGGTAGGGAGAGGGAGGAATAGAATAGATGGAAAAGATGGTATTTAGGGGGCAATGGAAGTGTTCTGCATGATCATGCATGTTGGATACATGCCATGTTAAATTTCAGAAAAAATACATGAAAGTGTGTGGTCTAAAATGTAAACCATAATGTAAACAATTGACCATTGTTAGTAGCTATGTTTCCATTTTTGTACATTAGTTGTAACAAATGTACTATACACACAGAAAAAGGGTATTAATATGGGAAGGGGGAAAAGGAGGAGGATATTGGGTATATGGGAGTCCTGTATATTCTCTATGTGACTTTACTGTGACCTAAAACTTCTTTGAAGGCAAAACAAAAAAAGTAAGACACTGGAGAAGAAATGGAAGAAAATGTCACTGTACATAGAGTACAACAGATATTACAGTGATGAAACACAAAATGTCAAAAATTTTAAAAATATTTTTCAGTTTTTTTTTTTTTAAGATTTATTTATTTTATTACATATCTCCCCTTCCCCCCGCTGCGGCGACGCGCCGAGACTTGGTCACTGCGCAGGCACGGCTTTCCCCGCTTGTGGGCGGCTTCTGCTTCCATCACGGCCAGCTTTTCAGTTCGCGGGTGGCTGGCTGTGCTCGATTTGCAGGCGACCTGCCCTGCCCGTGGCGGCTCTTGCCCTGTCCATGGCAGCTTCTTGCCCTGCCCACGGCGGCTCCGGCCCGCCCATGGTGGCTTGCCATTCTCAAGGTGGTCTGCCCGCTAGGAGAGGTCCCCGGGAATCGAACCCAGGGCCTCCCATGTGGTATGCCGGCGCCCTATCCACTGGGCTATCGAGCCGGCCCCTTTTTCAGTTTTTAATATCCCAATTTTTTTAATTTTTAAAATTTAATGTTAAGTTTTCTAAATTATTATGTATTTTATTTCTTATGTTTAAAGCTATCATTATTATTTCATTTTCCTATCAATTGTATTTGGTGATATTCTTGGCTTCATTTTTGGAGGAATTTTGAACCACAGAAGGGTTACAACTGTGGCAGGAGGAGATCATTGGTGTGAGGTGTCAGTGATAGGGAATATATGGGAGGAAGTTCATCTGGGCATACATATAAGGTATACAAATGTATTCAAAATTTCATGGGGCATTGTCACAGTGGGTAGAGATTCACACAATAACTGAAAGAGTATTGAATTCCCATCCTGGGGAGTTCTGTCACATTCTCTATTGGATCAGCATCAATCCCCCAAGCACAGGGACAAAGACTAGTGAAGGAGGATGGTCAATTGATGGGCCTTTGATATTGAAGACTATGCCTATGAGCCTTTGCTCTTGAAATTGCAACTTAGCCTAGTATTGTAGGGTGCCTAAGAGTTACCTCCTGAGAGCCTCCTTGTTGATTAAATATGGCTTTTCTCTAAGCCAAACTCAGCACATAAAGAAAATAACCTCCCCACAGTGTGGGACATGACTCCCAAGGATGAACCTCCCTGGCACCAAGGGATTACTACCGAGCACCAACTAGCAATACAACTGGAAATAGACTTTGAATAAAAGGGGGAAAAGGTAAGGACAAATGAGTCTATATGGCAAAGAGACTTCAAATTGAGTTAGGAGGTCATCCCCGAGGTAACGTTTATGCAAGTCTCAGCAGGATCACATAGACTGCCAAGTGGATACTATCCTAAATAGTGAGGTTCCTGAGGGGTCTGGAGACACCCAGGTCCTATGGTCATGGCAGATAGCTCCAGAGTTTGGTGACTTGCCAGTGGGCCCTATTTTGGAGTTTGTGCTCCCGAGTGTGACAGAGTTGGACTCAGATGTGACTTCTCTACACATGTGTCTTCTGTTCCTTCTATTTAAACCTATAGTTGGTGCTGGAATATGTACGTGTATGCCCAAGAGACTTGAATCTTCAGGCTGTACATGTGTCAGTTGGGCCCTGAGACAGCAGAGTTGCAACACCTACCCTCCAGTTCATTAGACTCACCCCACTAACAAGGAGGTGAGGATGGATAACCACCATACCAAAGAACTGAGAGAGTCTACAACTGCAAGCAAGAAAATCCCATCCATCAGCCATATGGGTTCGAAGTCCCCCCTCAATTAGAGTTGGAGTAGCCACCACAATCCCAGAATCCTCAGGATTGGGGTATAAAATTTGGACTAGAGTGGACTTACTGGTATTCTACTATAGACTTATTGGGATTCTAGCAATGGAAGAAATTATATCATTGATGTGGAGCCAGTGGCCACTGGAGGTGCTGTAGGCAGTTAGAGAGAAAAAAGGTGTAATATGGGGGCACTTTTGGGACTTGGAATTGTCCTGACAACATTGCAATGGCAGATACATGCCATTATATATCCTGCCATAAACTGCAGAATTGAGCGGAAAGAGTGTAAAATGCAATGTAAACTATAATCCATCCTTAGTGGCAATTCTCCAAAATGTGTTCATCAATTGCAATGAATGTATCACAGTAATGAAAGAAGTTGTTAATGTGGGGAAAAGTGGGAGGTGTAGGTAGTGGAGCATATGAGAATCCCCTTTTTTTTTAATTGAACATTTTATGTAATCTAAGTATTTTTTAGAAAAAAAATATTTTAAAAAAGGAAAGTGTGGATATAGCACAAATATAGATAAATATTCCAGTAGAATAGACTGGAGTAACCAGGACCAGAGCCATACTTATATTGCTACTTAATTTATGGTAAAGTTGGAACTATGCTTTAACACGATTCTGGAATCATTGGATAAGTATTCAGTAAAAACCACACTGACTCTTACCTCACAGTATATATAGAAATAATTCTAGCTGAATTATATTCCCAAATAATGATGTAAAACAACAAATCTTTAAAGGTACACTAGGAGAAAATCTTATTGACCATAAGATAGGTAAATATACTTACACCAAAAACCAATACAGTATGTTTGAATAAATTTATTAATATATTTGATTATAGCCAAATGAATAATCTCTTTTTATCAAAAGACATTACTAAGAAAGTAAAAAGGCAGGTCACAGAGTGACAGAAAATGTCATATAAACAATTACAAAATGCTTCAAATAGGTAATATATAAAAATTCACACCTATCAACAGAAAGAAAGGCAACCTGAGAGAAAAATTGGCAAAGGCATGTACAAGTATTTCATTTGAGAGTAATTCATTTGGCCAAAAACATGACAATACAGGGAATGCAAATGAAAAGCTCAATGAGAAGAGTTTTGGCTACTGAAAATAGTGGTCTAAAGTGGTCTGATGAACCCTTCCTCAGGTGACAATTATAAAAACTGGAAAAAATAATTTAAAAATAGCAGAAGAAACTGAATAGTAATAAAAAAAATATAGGCAGAAACCTCAGAATTGTTTTCATTTGAATACAGCAATGGTATTCGATAAGACTTCTGGGAAGCAGAATTTTCCCGAATCCCACAAAGCTAATGACAAATAAAACCACAGCTTTGTAAGCTAGTGTTGATAGAGAGTAGAATTCAGGTAAGACAGCATGGTAGGAAATTTAGAGGGTATATCCTAAATAGGAGAGAGATATAAAAAGAACGGAAGCCTGAAATCTGAGTACAAAACTTTGCTCAATGCCTAGGCTTATCACAAAATTATTCAAGCATGGGATAGACTAAAAGTCCTGAGAAAAGAGCACAGAGAGATGAGAGAATCCAGCAATGAAAAACAAGATTACATAGGATAAGTTTATGAGTTTGCTGCTCTTTTGGCTAAATTAATCCCTGGACCCAAGCACAACTTGGGATGGCTTTTCTTAGTGGTTTATAAAAAAGGAATGACTCTTATTATACCCAGACTAGGTCCCAAAGAATTTATTGAGTTTATCTTCTTTTATGAGCATTCATTTTACTCTAGCAATAGAACTCTTTTATATATCTAGGGTTGTGCTTCCTATTTTCTTATAAATTTATATTTAAACAAATATTGATTGTATGTAGATAATTGATGATCAAATTTAATTGAGAATATAAGAAGTAAATTCGAGTAACAAAGTTATAATATATGTTATAAGCAATCATAAATCATAGATAAGAATAAATTTCTGTAGTTATATAACTAAAACATAAAAATTCGTGGGGGGGGGCACTGGAAATCAGTAGGATGTAGGCAACAGGATACATAAGTTTTTTTCTTCAAAGCCACTCTGTTAGTTACCTCTTCTCTACCATCAGATGAAATTATGGCCCATAGTTTTGACCACTTTCAATTATTAATAGCAATTCTCATTTGAAGAGAATGCCTATTCCTAATATCAAAGATTAAATTTCTTCTCATTTAAATTTCAACTTTCTGACACCAGCCACCCTCCTTTTCCTGATTGCCAATTTGTTCCTAGCTCAAACTCAGAAACTGATATTAGAAAGGGAGGGCAGGAGTTTTTGGTCAACATCTCCAGGAATTCCTCATATTAATACTTCCCTATTAGGCTGCCACTGTCTTCTCCAGTGCTAGAGTTTCACAATGGACAAGAGGCAAGAGACAGCAAAGTCTGTACTTTTCTAGAGATCCAGCTATCTTGTTAATGCGAGGCATTTTCAGACGTGAGTTAGACTCCAATGTCTATGTCCTTAACATTACAGGACTTATTAAACATACTGTGAATGATTCTCAGACTCCCCTTTAATTGTCTTGTGGTATGGAGGTGGGGGTGCATCTCTCTCTTAGTTTCAGTTTCCCTGAGGTCAGACCGTGAAACATGGATTTGGCTGCAGGTAGTTTATTTGGGAAGGAGATTCAAAGAAGCAGGAGTGAGGAAGTAGGGAGGTGAGGTAGACAAAGACAAAAAGACAAGACAAGCAGAGTGTGATCAAGGTCACCGTCATAGCAGCAGTAGCTTGATTCCACTGGGAAACATGGGAAGCACATAGATAAACAACAGGAATTCTTGGCGTGACATATAGGAGAAAAATGTGTATGCACTGAATTGCAGCCACATTCACTGGGGTTATCCCTGTCTGCTTTAACTGCCCCCACATCTGGATTGTGCTTTGGTGTGGACTGAGCAGGTTCTAGGTGGCTTCCCATAGGGTCTTAGGCTTCAGAGAAGGACAGGGGTATTAAAGTGTACACATTGGTTATTATAACTGGAATTGGAAAACTGTCATTGTGAGTTGGAAACAACTTATATACATTTACCTACAATAAGAATTGGAGTGAGGATACAGGTTGTGGAATCAACATCATCTTGAGGGAAGGGAAAATGTTACTGTAATAATTTACTCTATAAATAATACTGCTGCAAAGATCTTTTTTACTATTTCTCTATAGAGCTCTAATATCTGCTTGAAGTGCATAATGAAATATATGTTGGATTTTTTTTGTTTTATCTTTTATTGGGAGTGGTGTGGGTTAGATTACACTTTGTAGGCTATGAAATGCTTGGTAATATTAATCAACACACATGGTGACCACAATGAAAAGAGATGAAGAATTTCTTAGTACCTGTTAAAAACACAGTAGATCTGACAAGATGATAAAGTCCCTCTTCAGAAAGTTTGTGAATCTAGAAAAGTGAGCTCAGCACTCAAAATGCTTTTGCCATGAAGAAATTTGATAAATCATAAGACTCAGCTGGCAACCTGGGCTGGGAATTTAGTGCTCTTTTAGGGGAAGGAGGCAGATGTAAAAGCCTAGGGAATGTCCAGGTGAGAATCCTGAAAAACACATGTCACATTTGTCCTCAGGGTAAGGATAAGCTCCAAGTTACCAAGCTCTTGTGTGGATTTGCAACTCTGGTGGTCTAGTAAATTCATTTGGAAACTTTATATTTCTTACAACAATTATTCAAATACAATGACATTCATGGTATAAAATAAGGACCAGCATAAAAAGAACCAAGAGATTAAATTCAGGTCCAGTGGAAACAGCAAACCACAGAAACAAAACCCCAAAGATTAAGACATGGGAATAAAAATACATAGTCTGTAATATCATTATATTTAAAGAAATAAGCAGCAAACTTGAAACTGAATCTAGACACAATAAACGAAAAATAATTACCCGGTTTTTATGAAAAACAAGTAAGAGAATTCCATAACTGAAAAATTTAACATGCCAGCAGAGTTAAACTTGTTTTTTTCTCTACATTGGTAACTTGAAAATATATCAACTCTCCTCATATTGATCTAGACAATTAATGCAGTTTTTCTCAAAATCATTAAATTTTGCCTTTATTGAAACTCTACCAGATGGCTCAAATTATTTTTCCAAAAGGCCTGGAGTGACTCAAAAGATTCTATCAGATGTCTGTGAGCTATCAAAACTTACTTAACAAAATAAAGCAGTATTAGAGCATGGGGAATTGGCACAAAATACATAAATAGTCCAGTGGAAGAGGCTAGATAAATGAGGAACAGAACCACACTTTTTATAGTTTCTCAAAACAGGACAAAGTTGGCACTATATTTTCAAATTATTCTGGAACCACTGAATAATCACTAAGAAGAAAACATACTGATGCTTGCCTCACAGAGTATTGGAAATACTTCTAGGTGAATTATAGCCCTGAATAATGATAAAAAAACAACACATCTTTAAAGGTGCTCTAGGAAAAAAAGGCTTATTTTCCATGAGATAGATAAATATATTGTATAACAAAAATGAAAACACTAATCTATTAATACACCTGATTATATTCGATTGAATAATGCTACTTTATCAAAAGACATTATTAGGAAAGTAAAAAGGCAGATCACAGAATGATGGAAGATGTTTGTCATAGATATAATTACAAAATGCTTCAAATAGGTAATAGGCAAAAGACATACACAAGTATTTCACAAGAGAATAATTCATTTGGCCACTAAACATGACAATACAAGGAATGCAAATTAAAAGCTAAATGACCAGAATTTTGGCTACTGTAAATAGTGGTATAAAGCAGTGAGATGAATCCTTCCTCAGGCAGCAATTATAAAAATTGTACCAAATATATTAAAAATAGCTGAAGAATCTGGATAGCAATCAAAACAGGCAGAAATCTCAGTATTCTTTTCACTTACTTACAGCAATGTCAATGGATGAGAATTGTACATTTGCAGTGTTTTTGTCTGAGAGTGCTCCCAAGATGCACAGAGCTAATGACAAATAAAACCACAGCTTTGTAAGCTGGTGTTGGCAGAGGTAGGAGTTCAGGAATGATAGCATGGTGGAAAATATAGAGAGAATCCCTTGAGAAGGAGAGAGATGGAAGCTGAAAAAAACTGAATATAAACTCAGCCCAATTCCCAGGCTTACCACAAAATTATTCAAGCAGGGGATAGACTAAAAAGGCCCCAGGAAACAGCACAGGGAACTGTCTTTCATCCTAGCTGTGAAAGACAGGATTGCATAGGATAAGTTTAAGAGTTTTCTTCTCTTTTACTATTTTTATTTATTTTTACATTTTGTTCTGCACTTTCTATTTTTCTCTGAACATTGTTCTTGAATGCCATTCTATATCAGAATACATAAAGTTGTCCCATCCTTTTTACCTACTATATAATATCCAGGTATTGCCATATTACAATATATGTAACCACTCTCCTATCAATGCCTATTGAGGTGATTTACAATTGGTGATATTAAAAACAATGCTTTAAAAGAAAAATTTGTACAAGTGTCATTTTAAACTTGTGTGGTCTATCACTAGGACAAATTCCTTAGAATGTGAGTCTCTCTTAACATTGCATGTTCTCTTTCTTTGCAAAAGTTTAAAGACCAGGTTTGTATCTTCAGTCCAGAGCTCTCCCCTGAGCACCAACCCACTAATGAACTACTTATTTAAAATATCTGCATGGCTATATCGAGCTTATTATGTCATAAATTGACATACAGTCTTTTTCATCATATAAATGATAGTTACATTCACTTACAATGGAATATTATTCAGTCATAAAAAGGAATGAAGATCTGATATATGCTACAGCATGGAAGAACCCTAAAGGAATCATGCTGAGCTAAATCAGCCACACACAACAGAGAAACACTGCATGACTGTATGAAATCATTTATATGAAATACCCACAGTCACCAAACTTCAGAGACACAGTTAGTTGACTACAGATTACCACGGTAGGGAGATGTGTGTGAAGAGGGAGCTGTTGCTCAATGGGTGCAGAGTTTCTGTTTGAGGTGATGAAAAAGTTGAGGCAATGGGTATTAGTGACCTTAGCATGACATTGTGAATAGAATCAATGCCTCTGAATTGGATACTTGAAAGAACATAAAATGAGAAATTCTCAGTCGTATGTATGGTACTGCAATCAAAAAGAAAAAGAAAAAGAAAAAAAATACAAAGAAATACAGTTCTATCTTCTACCCCAGTTTTCCACCTCTTTTCCAAAGAGATAACTAATGTTACCAGTTTCGTGAGTATCTTTGAAGAGAAATTTTAAGCATAAACATATGTCTGACTTTGAATCCTTTCCTCCACATAAATGGTAGCACATGCTACATATAGAAGATAACTCTTCAGGAGACCCACTCTCTAAATATTTCCTGACTTAGCATACTTTCTGTCCATCCTTACAGCAATTAATCAATCCATTACTGAAGAATGCAGGTCTGTTACTTTATAGAACGTCCCTCAACTTTACTTGTCTGGCATTTCTCTATGATTAAATTAAAGTTATGCACATTTGCCAGTTATACCACAGAAAAAATACTGTGTTCTTCTTAGATGCTTCACATAATGAGGCACCTCATGTCAGTTGTGTTATTGTTGGTGAAGTGAATTTTGAGCACTTGGTTAACGTGGAGTTGGCCAGATTTCCCATTGAAAAGTCACCAGGTTTCTTTTTGTAATTAAGAAATAATCTGTGGAGAGATTATTTGAGACAATATATATATTGTTTTTCTTACAACATTCACTTCAAGATTTTTACATACACTGATGCATTTGCCTTAATCAATTCTTACTATGATAATTACAAAATGATATATATTTATTTTATTTTCAAGCTCTGCTGAAACTCTAGAGCCAGGCTATGTTGGAAGAGCTGTGGAGTGCTTCTCGGACCTGTCTCTGCCTCCTGGAGTCTTGCTTACTGTTTCCCAGGATGCTTGACTTGCAGTCTCAGAGAAAATATGCATTCCCAGAAAGAGTGGAAGAGAAAGATTAAGGGCCCAAGGTGAAGATATCAAATACACTGAACTTGTTTCTGTGCTTCTTTATTGTGATTCCAGAGAAAACAGCTGCTAGTGAGGCTGGTCATACTTTGTGTGGCTTCCATTTTTTTTCCTGTGGTCTTGTTTTGTTCTAAGACATCAACAAGTTCTCTTTTTCTCTGGATGTGGTATCTAGATCTTTGGTTTTGAAACGAAATTTAGGCTGTTGACTCTTGAATTCCCATTTCTTTAGCAAGTTGTTCTCTGGAATCAATCCCAGGTTAAGGGGTGTTCTTAAATGCATTGATGAAAGTGCATAATCAGGAAGAGGTATAGACGTTACGAGACTGATTGTCTTCTCTAGCTGGAATCTCTGCAGGGCAATCTTGCCTATGGTCTTGGCTTGGATTTATGTTTTCTTCGAGTTCTGTTCTCTGGAATGAATGTTTAGCTCTTCAATTCTTAGACCAAATCTGGATTCTAGACTCTTTGTTGTTAGCTTTAAACAAGTTTTTGTTTGATAGCATAACTTGGGTTAAATTTTTGGTTGAAAGTGTCAATGAGGATTTTCAATTGATCTGCCATGAATTTGATTTGACTACACCTTCAATGTGCAACTATGATCTTGATTGAGGAATTGTCCTGATCTATGTTAAAAGAGATTCTTGGTGTTCAAATATGTGACTAAGAATCAGTTTGCTCATTTATATTTTTAATTTTCTAAAACTATTTTGTATTAACAAGTTCACCTATATTTTAACTCATACATTTAAAAACTATTATTGTTTCATTTTCCTATTCATTACAATTGGATACTGTGATACCTTTACAGCTGAAGAGGTTACGGATCACAGAAGGGTCACAATGTGGATGGGAGAGGAGCATTGGAGGGGGGTGTCAAGGTTGGGGGTGCATGGGAGGAAGTCCACCTGAGCATACATAAAAGTCATACATTATTGTTCAAAGGCTCACGGGCCATGGTCATGGAGTGAAGCATTAATCACTAAATGGGAGAACACTGAACTCCCATCTTGGAGATCTCTG
>PVKH010011037.1:6441-18044 GCA_004027955.1 Chaetophractus vellerosus | reverse complement strand
TGGAGCCCCCAAACAGGTGCTTTATATACCTCTGGGTGATTACTAACTGCCCTGTGGATGGACTGACTGTAGGAGCTCCTTACTCTGCCGCCATCTTGCTGGTTGTCCTCCCTCTAATGTGAGGGAGCTGAGGTGGTGCAAGAGATTGAGCACCTCTCTCCCACTCCGGAAGGTCCCAGGATTGGTTCCTGGTGCTGCCTAAAGAGAAGACAAGCAGACAAAGAAGAACACACAACAAATAGACACAAAGCAGACAGCGAGTTCAAAAACAATGGGGGATGGGAGTAAATAAATAAATAAATAAATCTAATGTGGTTTTCATCTCACTTATCATGTCTTTCATTCCCATGAGCTCTGTTACTTTTCTATTCAGGTTTTCAAATTCTTCTTTGTGTTTGCTGTGTGCTTTATCTCTTTAGCCATATTGTCTTTCAACTCATTAATTTGATCATGCAAATTTGTGTGAAACTTGTTGATTACTTGTTTCAAATCCTGTGTCTCATCTGGGTCTTTGATATATTCCTTTTCTTTGGCCATTTCTTCCATTTTCTTAGAATGGCTTGTAATTTTTTGCTGATGTCTAGATACCTGACTATAATGGTGAGCTTACACTGTTGCTCAATTTCCCTCTTTTGTAGGGATTTAGTGGTGGGAAACTGTTTTAATATCTTTCTTTGATTCTTGGTTCAACCTGTTCTAGGCCTTTAGGATTGTCCCTGTTAGTTGCTCAATTCTGGGCCCTGGACCCAGTAATGGGTTGCAGACCCATTTCCAAGGGCCTTGGGGAGAGAGGCTATAAAGACCAGAAAAAGCCACTCTTATTTATTTACTTTTAATTCCCTCATAGCCACAGGCCCCAAGGCTGGAGAATTCAAAGCTTTCTTCTGCTCATAGGGTGGATAAAGGGTGCTGGCAGCCACAGCTGTAGTCTACTCACGGTCTCAACATTGAGGTTCCTATCCTGTGCCTCTCTCTCTTCTGGGTGGTATCCAAACTCCCCTGGTGTCCTATACCTAGAATTTTTTTTCCAGGCCATTTCTGCTCATCCTCTAGCTATTTTTCTGTGAAGCAAAGAGAATTCTGTGTCTTTCTAATCCACGATCTTCCTAGAAGTCCTCAACTTATTTTTGATAAGCCTATGAAGTCCACTTTTCTGGGACAGAACAGTCTCTTCAACAAATGGAGCTGGGAGAACTGGATATCCATAACCAAAATAATGAAAGAGGACCCCTATCTCACTCACCATACAAGAATCTATTAAAAATGGATCAAAGACCTAAACATAAAAGCCAGGACCATAAAATCCTAGAAGATAATGTAGGGAAACATCTTGTAATACCTTGTAGTAGGTGGGGGTAGTAGGTGGGGGTCTCTTAAACACTACACCCAAAGCAAAAGAAATAATAGATAAATTGGACCTCCTTAAAATTAAACACTTATGCCCCTTAAAGGACTTTGTGAAGAAGGTAAAAATGCAGCTTACTCAATGGGAGAAAATATTTGGAAATCACACATCCAACAAGGGTCTAATATCCATGATATATAATGAGATCCTACAACTCAATAATAAAAAGACAAATGACCTGGTTAAAAAATGGGCAAAATACCCGAATAGACATTTTTCTAAAGAAGAAATATAAATGGTGAAAGGACACATGAAAAAATGTTCAACATCACTGACTATCAGAGAAATGCAAATCAAAGCTACAATGAGATATCATTTCACACCTCATAGAGTGGCCACGATCAAAAAGACAGAAAACCACAAGTGTTGGAGAGCATGTGGAGAGATAGGAACACTTATTCACTGTTGATGGAAATGCAGAATGGTACAGCCACTGTGGAAGTCTGTTTGGCGCTTCCTAAGGAAGTTAGACAGAGATTTGCCATGTGACCTGGCAATATGACTACAAGGTATATATCCAGAAGATCTGAGAGCAGGTACACGAACAGACATCTGCACACCAATGTTCATAGCAGCATTATTCACAATTACAACAGTTGAAAACAAACCAGGTGTCCGTCAACTGATGAATACATAACAAACTGTGGTATATGCACATTGTAGCAGTCTGATATTGCTTATGAATTAAAAAAAATAGATATTGGATTATGTTTATAAACTGATTTGTTCCTCTGGGCATATTAGATTATACTGGATTAAGAGGTTTCACTTTTACTTGATTAAGTAATGATTGGGGCTTTGATTGGGCCATGTCAGTAGGATGTTGAGTCCCTACCCTCTTGGTGAGCAGGGACTCACAGAGACACCATACCATAGAGAATGGAGGTTGGAGTTTTGATCCTGGAGACTGGGAAGTAAACACATAGAGAAGGAGATATGTGAAGGAGAGAAAGCTCAATTAGATACAGCAGAAGCCCCGGGAAGAGAGGTGAGCCGTTTGTCTGATAGTCTACAGGTGACCTTGTAGAGAGACCAGAGCAGCTGAGCCTGGAGAGAAATGAGCCCTGGGAGAGAGACAAGACTTATCCCAGGCTATAGCTGACTTTGGAAGAATCTGAGACCATGGAGCCTTAAGAGGAAGAGGAAGGCTGAATGTCGGCAGCCATCTTCCTCCAACATGTGGCAATAGACTTTGGTGAGGGAAGTAACTTATGCTATTTGGCCTGGTAACTGTAAGCTTCTACCCCAAATAAATACCCTTTATAAAAGCCAACAGATTTCTGGTATTTTGTATCAGCACCCCTTTGGCTGACTAATACACGCACGATGGTATATTATTCAGGTGTAAGAAGAAATGAAGTCGTGAAGCATATGACAACGTGGATGAACCTGGAAGATATTAAGTTGAGTGAAGCAAGTCAGGCATAAAAGCACAAATATTGTATGATTTTGCTATTATGAACTAAATATAATGAGTAAACTCATGGAGTTAATAATTGAATATGAGTTACCAGAGAATAGAATGTGGTTAGAGAATGGAAAGCTGAGGTTTAACTGTGCAGAACTGGTAAAAAAGTTGTTTGGAAATGTTTGGAAATGAATAGAAATGGTGAAAGCACATAACAGGATTTGTGATTAGTATTGTTAACATGTGGGTATGATAGCAGTGTGTTGCTTTTTGTCTTATTTTTTGGAGTAATGAAAATGCACTAATATTGATTAAAGTGATGAATGCACAACTCTGTGATTATACCAAATGCCATTGATTGTATGGTTTATGAAAAAATAATAGGGGGAAAATACACCAAATATAAGATATGGACTATAGTTAGTAGTAATTCTTTGACGATGCTCTTTCATAATTTGTTATAAATGTTTCACAACAATGCAAGGTATTGGTGGTGGGATGATATACAGGAGCCCTGTATGATGTAATGCAGTGGTTGTCAACCAGGGGTCCACAGATCCCTTTCAGGGGGACTGTGAGCTTGAATTGAAAATTCAAAAAAACATTATTCTTGTGGGGATGTGCTGGTGTGGGTATGATATATTTATTAAATAATACACAGGATAGTGTGGGCTCAGTATGCTTTTTGACGTGGCATGTTCTGAGTGCAGTGGATAACTGCCTGCAAAAAAGTTGGGAAGGATGGTGGAGATTATTTTATGACGCCATGAGAAAACTCGAATTTCTAAATGTTTGCTGAAAATGACTGCTTGAACAGATGCTCAACTGTGTTAGGTAACCAGGTATTGAAATTATGGGAAAGTTGTAAAACACAATTTTGAATTATCCTAAAATTTAACTTAAAGACATGCTGATGTTGATATCATAAAACTATCTGCCGCTACATTCTGAGAAGGGGTCTGTGTTTTTCACCTGACTGGCAAAAGGGTCTGTGGAACAAAAAAGGTTAAGAACCCCTGATATAATGCATATTTTTTGTCAGTTCACAACTTTTACTAAACATTTACTGTTTATGCATGTTCATGTATGAATGATGATGTACTTCAATAAAACTGTTTTTAAATGAAAAAACCCCTTAAATGGTATAAAATGGATCATTTTTCCTGAAATTTTTCAATAATGAAGTTGTAGTTATAAATCCCAAACATCACTCAGCAATCCCACAATTAATTTTCTCAAGTGAAATGGCTTCTTTACCCTTAACCACCAGCACCCTCATTAGCAGAGCACCTTATACTTTTTTTTTTAAAGACTTGTTATATCCATTGCTGTGACAAAACAAAGCTCAGAGTCTTTCAAATAAAGCAGCTGCAAATAGGTTGGCAAAAGCATTTTTACCCTACCATCTGGACAAGAGGCTTTCTCCCTTCTGGCATCACTAGTTCCTGGTCATCCCTTTATAAACAACACTTGTCCTTGTAATGCAAATAGTGTTCCCTAATTTTTCAATCTTATTACAGTCAAATAATGTTATGAAAACATAAAGTGTTAAGGAACTGCCTTTATCAGAGTTATGCTTTCCACAGGTGGCTGCACAGCAAAATCACCAGGGGATCTTTTAAAAACTGAAGATTCTTAGCTGAACAGCAGACCACAGAGTCAGAATATTTGGGGATTGAGTCCAGGAACCTATATCTTCCAAACCTTTTCCCAGAATACAGCTGTACAGCTAGATTTGGAATCCACTGTAGTAAATTACCTCTTGGGGTCTCCCAACATCTAAAAATCTTTTGAATGGAAAAAATATTCTTTTATTCCCAGTTAAGAATCTTAAATAGTTGCCCAATTAATATCTAAGGAACAAATGTCATTATTATCCATTTATTTGGGGAACAAATAATCTCATTGGCAGATATACATACAAAAATGACCATGAATGTTTCCCAATTACAACTAAAATGAAGATGACCAAGCAATGTTGGGCAAGGGCTTTATGAGATGATGGGTGTTAAACATATCACAACAGAGGTTGGCATGTAACAGACTTTCAACAAATATACTTTCTTCCTTTTTAGATTTCCATTTCTTCCTTGTTTTCTTCTCTCTCTCTCTCTCTCTCTCTCTCTCTCTAGGTATCCAACCCTTATATTGCCCATAAATATAGAGACCAAACATATAATGACACTAAAAGAAGTCAGACATTACATAATATTAGTTATTATTCTCTAGAATATAATTGGAACTAAATATGATATTTCTATGTGTACTTCTACTGCTTCACTGAACCCTTTCTTAATTAGTCTCTAGAAAACTAGTCCCTTCCTATTAGGAGTGAATTCTTAACTATCCTTCACTAAAACAGTCCCAATACTCTGTTTTTCTTGACTACTAGTAACAGTTCACACAAAAATCAATCCCTTTCTTTTCTTTGCTCCCAAAGTACTTTGTACCTCTGCTGTAGAATTATCACATGCTGGATTTTATTTTAATTACCTCAGTGTGATTCATTTTTCCATTTGGATTACTCTTTGTAAAACTCCAAGGTGGCTATCCAACATAGGTGCTCAGTAAATGTTATTCTGTTTATTACTTTATCACAATTTGTAACTGGTTAAATTTGGGGGTGCATTTGCTTCTTGCCTGCCTTCTCTTCTGGATTATAAAGCTCCTTGACACAGGCACTGTCTCACACCGTGCCTGGGACATACCAAGTCTTCTGATTTCTTCCCATTTCTCTGACCCCTTAAACATAAAGAGTTGTTTATATTTGCTTTTTCTACTTCCTTAGCTCACATTCTCTCCTCAACCCATTCAATATGGTCTTCCCCATCACTGCAAGGAAACTCCTATCAAGGTCACCAATGATCTAAAATGTTCAATTGGTCACTGAGTTGTCTTGTCTTATTGAGATCGTCTATACAATACAGCAGACTATGCGCTCTATTTTGAAATATTTTGTTTACTAGATTCCATGACACCTTATGAATGATCTCCTATCTTGTGGGTTATTCCTTTTCAGGTTGCCCTGCCTCTCTGTCAGACCAGAAAATGTTAGATGCCCCAGGGCTCTGTCCTAGACCCTCTTTCCATCTCTATCCAAGGACTCTCTCCAGGTGATCACATCCAGGCCCTTGGTTTCCATATAATCCATGTACAGATGACTCCAAAAACATACCTTGACACTTTTTCTTGGAACTCCAGACTCTACTAACCTACTGCTTAAGTGACATAGCCTTATAGATGTCTATTAGTCACCTCAAACTTAGCATAACCAAAAGGGAGCTCTTGATTTGTACCCCCAAATATACTCCTCCTCCCATCTTCCTGATGTCAGCCAATGGTATTACAATCTACCCAATTCCTTGGGACAGAGACTGGGAGTTATATTTGACTTCTCTCTTTCTTTCACTTGCCACATCCATTTATTTCATCAGTAAGTCCTGCAGATCTCCAAAATATATCCTAAATCTAAACACTTTTCTCCACCTCCACCCCTGTAACCCTAACCTAAGCCTGTGTCATTTTCAGCCTGAAAAAGCCTCCTAACTCTTGTCTTCTTGCATTCTTGACCCCTACATTCCAATCTCCATTACTCACTTATATCCTAGGGAATTTTGACAGAACAGACACTCAATCTTTTGAATGAGATGCAACAAAGTGAGTAGGAGTATACCGGATTATTAAATCAGAAAACCTGAGTTGGAGTGCCAGTCCCCTCCCCACAGCCCAGAACCACCAATTAACACCTGGGTGTGGCTGGGAAACTCATTTAACCTCTCTGGCCCTCTATTCTACAACTGCAATGGGGGTAATACTGCCTACTTCCTCCAAGGGGTCTCTTAACTGATCAAATATGACAATAGATATGAAAATGTTTTACAAAGCATAAAGATATCTATCTATAGATATAATAGTATTATTAATGGGATTTTTTTTTTTTATACATCCCCCCCTTCTGCTTGTTGTTGCTGTGTTCATTTTTCTCTGCGTTCCTCTGTGTCTGCTTGTCTCCCCCTGCTGGGACGACCTGCTGAGTCAGCTCACTGGTGCAGCAGCCCGCCTGCTCGTGGGGGCTTGCCTTTTTGCCCGCGGGGGCTTGCCTTTTTGCCCACGGCGGCATGCCCCGCCCACGTTGGCTTGCCTTCTCTAGGCGGTCCGCCCATTCGAGGAGGCCCAGGGACCAAACCCAGGGCCTCCCATGTGGTAAACCGGCGCCCTACCAACTGGGCTACAGCCGGCCCCAAGAACGGGATATTTAGAATGAATTTATCATTAGAAGAATATTTCTGGTGTTTCTGAATGTTAAAATTTACATACATTAAAAAGTTTCAAATACCCCTGATCTGTTAGGTTTGAATTTGTACTGAGTTTTAGGGATCAACAACAATAATGGTAAAACTGGTTCCTGACCTTAGATAATTCTTTTTTAAAATAGGGTTGTGATGATAATATGGGAGAAGGAAGCACTGGCCAGGGAGTCAAGAAAACTTGATCCTAATACTGACTCCGCCACTAATCGATGTATGACTTGAGACAAGTCACTGGATTTCCTTGTAAAATTTAGAGGTTGGCCTAGTTCTTCTCTAAAATGCCTTCTGGCTCAATAAGTCGATAATCCTAATTGGGTAGACAGGACATGCACAGATGAACAGATTTAAGAATGCTTACAAAGTAATTTGTTAGCAAGTGCACATGAGCTCAGATAGTATATATTAACTATTTAGATGGGTCAACTGAAAAAGTGACCCCAATTGGATGGGTCTACTCAGGAAACTTATTGATATCTTGATTGATGAGTCCTATGCAAATGAGCTACTTACAATAAAAAGTTAAAAAAAAAGAGACGTTCATTATATGAACCTGTATGCATTCAAGTCTCTACAATAGATGAACAGCTTGAGTGAAGTTCTAATTGTTGTCTGCTAGTGCCAGTCACTCTCATGTTCATTATTTAACTTAATTCCAGAGAAGTTCAGCAATTTGTCCAAGGTCATGCAGTTAACAAATGGCAGAATAGAGTTTCAAGTGCAAATCTTTTTATTCCAAGGCCAGCATTTCTGCTGTTGCTGTGTCACTACTGTTTACCTCCTACTTGACCTCACCCTATAGCATGCAAACACGTTTGACTCTAGACCTCCAAGAAGTAAATCAACCAGCTATATTGCCTCCCCCAACCTTGACTTTCATAATGCTTTCACATTTTTAAAATTAAGTAACAATTGTTGGATTTACGTCTCCATTGTTTTTTGCTTTTGCTGACAAAAAGTAGCTGGCAGTTGCTGTTCCTACGGATTCCCAGCCTATCAGCGGAAATTAACAACCTCCATATGGATCTGGCTTGCTTGAGCAGCATCCTGTCCTTCAATTCCCACTACAGCCAGCCAACTCCTCTAATATTAGTTCCTTCAGTGTGAAGCATTCTTCTCAATTTTGAAGACAAGAGAATTCTTTCCAGGGGGAAGGGGGTGGGGAGACAACATCATCACTAAGTTTCTTTGTAATACTTTTCTCCCGTCCATCTTGTTAGTCTTTACCACATACCCACTCTGCTTTGGCCCCTGGAGTATTTCCTTGAGTTGCGACTAATAGATTAATGCACGGTGCTTTATTAAGATGTATGGCTGTGTCACCCCAGTACCAGGCTAACATCAGCAGCTCTGGAGGGGAGCTGCAGCGCTTCCCTTGACGTGAACCCCTCCCTGGCTGGGCTTTCTGCAAAAAATCAAATTATCAGGCCGTTCTGCCAGTGCCGGAACCAGCTTCCTGCATTCCCCCTCATGAGTCCTCCACGGGAAATATTCCATGCAATGAGATGAAAATAATCTGAGAGAGAAGTATTTCTATCGTGTGGCATGCCAGATACCCTGTTTCAGAAAGCTCAGAAACAATAATGTGAAGTTATATTCTTTCTCAGTCAGAGGCAATTGCTGAGTTTCAGACTGCACACGGCGAGCTGGAATCAGCTCCGGGATCTCAGCCTTCAAGAGCGTGCACTTACAGCAGTTATTCAGTAGGTTCACCCTTGAAAGCGTGACTCTTCCTTCTGTACTGCTCATTAGAGAATGTGCTGCAGGCTAGAGGTAACATGTCATGCATGCGGGTTGAAATAATCCTTAAAATTAGAATTATATCAGGGTGATGCTACTAATTATTTTATTTTGTCTGCTCTGAGAAAGCAGGATTGTAGACCGGTGCAGTCCACTTAATTTAGGTATCTATATTTCACAATCCCTAGGAGAGGTAAATAACTTGGAGCTTTTTGAAGATGACAGAAAGATTTGCTGTGAGTGACTGACTCCAAAGTGTGTATTAGAAAAACCTACATTCAGCTTAGTATACATTCTTTTATAGGTGAGGGATTTCTGAGGTTCAGTAGCTCATGACTGCTTATTTGAAAAATTAGAAAAATATGTATTAGTATATTAAGGTAGCAAATTTGTTTTTACTGTTGAATAAACTCTAGTTTTTTTATTCACTGCATATGACAATTCTATTAGGAATCCAGGTTGTGTAAAATACTTTTCTATTACTAAACTTTAAAATAAAATTAAGTATTAAATATATGTTCTTTTTTATAAAGTCAGGATGATTGATGTATAATTTCCATGCAGTAAAATTTACCTTTTTTAGGTATACAATTCTATGAATTTTAAAAACACAAAACAGTTGTGGAACCACTATCAATCAAAACATACAATATTTTTATCACCCCCAAAACTTCCTTCTTCCCTCCTTGTAGTCAATCTTCTTCCCTTACCTCCAGCCCCTGGAAAATATTGATGTATTTTCTTTCCCTATAGTTTTTCTTTTTCAGGAATGTCAAATAAATAGAATTGTACAGCATGTACCTTTTTTAAGGCCGGCATATTTTATTACTTGGTATAAAGCTTTTGGACCTTCATCCTTGCATGTATCAATAGTTTTCTCCTTTTGATTGCTAAGTACTAGTCCATTGTTTGTATATACCATCATCTCTCTATTCTCCAGTTTTGGGTTATTACAAATAAAGCAGCTATAAACATTCATGAAGAAAACTTTGCCTGGATATACGCTTTAATTTTCATTGGGTAAATGCCTAGAAGTGGAATATTTAGGTCATATGGTAAGAAATTAAGAAATTGTCAAGAGCGTTTTGCAAAACGGTTGTATTAGTCAGGGTTCTCTAGGTAAACAGAATCAACAGGAGATATCTGTCAATAGGATGAGATTTTATAAGAGTCTCTCACGTGACTATGCACAAGTCCAGGTTCCACATGCAGGCTGCAAACCAGGGGCTCTGATGAAAGTCCAATGAAGGTCCTTGATGAGTTCCTGGGACACGCTGGCTGTCCAAAGACTTGCTGGGAAATTCTCTCTGAATGCTGAAATTACTTCTACTTTTAAAGCATTCAACTGATTGGATAAAGCGTCACTCATTGCTGATGGCAGTCTTTGTGGTTGATGTAAATGTTATCAGCTATCTATGCAATAAACTCACTGGTGACTAAAGTCCATAAATGTCCTTGTATTACAATTAACCCAGTGATTGCTTGACTAAGCAACTGGGCACAATTACCTTGCTGAGTTGACACATTAGCCTAACCACCACAGTCTACCCCTTGTCAACTCGGCAACCGTACACATTACCTTAAACCATACTTAGTCTCTAAGTAAAAACAATAACAGACATGCATATATATATATTTCTGCCTAACAATGTTCAACTCTCCTGCATACAACTGGAAACACATGAATTCCCTACAGAATAGGGTGCAAGTCCTTGGGAAATATTCACTCTTAAACTTGACATCCTTAACTATTATGACATGAAACTAATATAACTTGTCATATGAAAAGGGAAAAGGTTGGAGAAGGAAACAAAGAAATTCGTTTTGTGTACATATATAATCATACTTATAACGAAACAAAGAAGAAAGATTCATGACCATTACAGTCCTCGTTTCTATAACTGGTCATGTGGTAGAAGTTCATATTTATCACTACCTTCTTCCACTACCCATTCCATGTTCAGTTTACCCTCAGCAAGACTTGAGCTGGCTGTGGTTCTTTGCCTGGTGGGGTGACCCAAACTTTCATTCCTGAAGATTCTGGGCCATTGTTAGTCCTGTTTGGACTAGGTTGTTGCAATATTCCATTGACTTTAATCACAGGGCATGGCTGTACTAGGAGAAGCCCTAGAGGATCGCCTGTATTCCAGGCATAGTCTTCTTTACCCCCATTATGTAGATACAGTCCTATTTCCCCTTGATAGTCAGGATCAATCACCCCAGACAGTACAGTAATTCCCTTCTTTGCCTGTTGATCCAGAGGTTAGAGGAGCCCAAAGTGGCCAGGTGACAGTCTTAACTTCCAGCTCTATGGAATCATTGTTGAGTTCCCTGGTGGCAGCACACCTCCTTTTGGGACTAAAACCAGTTTACATTCCTATCAGCAGTGTATGAGAGTTCCAATTGCTCTGCATCCTTGTCAACACTTGGTCTGGTCAGTCTTTTTAATTTTAGCCATTTTAATAGGTATGTAGTGATACCTCATGGTTTTAATTTTCATTTCCCTAATGACTAATAATGCTAGTCATCAGTAAGTACTTATGGCAGACTGAATTATGTACCTCAATTTAGACAAATTCTTTACCTTCATCTACATTCTTGTGGGTGTGAACCCACTGTAAAGGGATCTTTTGAAAAATGTTATTTTTAATTAAGCTGTGACCCAACCAAGTGAGGTTGAGAGCCCTAATCTGGATTATTGGAGTCCTTTTATAAACAGAAGAAATTCAGACCCCCCCCCCCC
>PVKH010011036.1:0-17960 GCA_004027955.1 Chaetophractus vellerosus | reverse complement strand
AAAACAACCAAGTCTTAGGCAAGAGGGACCAGTCATAGACACTGAGCACACCAGTCGGGAATAACAGCTCAGGCTTCTTGATTATTTACTATGTACCTGGCGTAGTTCTGAATGCCTTACGTGAATTATTTCATTTCATCCTCATCAGCACTCTATCAGCTAGGTGTTAATATCATGCCCATTTTGTAGATTGGGGTCTGAGGCAGAGATGTGGGCCATGGCAGAGAAAACACTTAGACCAGGGCAATCTGGCTCCCTCATCCTTTGACCTGCTGCACAATACGACCTCCAGGGTACAGAAGCCAGAAACGAGGCCGCAAATGCTGAGGCTGCAGTTCAATGGTCTAACAGAGAGACTGGGCCACAGAGGGAAACCCATGTCCAGAGGGATGGGCAGCCTGGGTCAGGGCACAGAGAGAGAAAGGCTGAGCTCCGAGCACATCAGGCATGAGCTGGACCCCAATCCACCCTCTGCCGTGCTCAGGCCAGGATTGGGAGTGAGCCCTCTCCCCTGTGGGCAGGGGAGAGAAGCCCAGAATCAAGGAGTTCCACGTACAGGGCAGGCTCTAAAGGAGAGGACTTCAAACTCAAATGCCTGCCTGGACCAAGCAAGTTCTATAAATGACCGTGCCCGCCTAAATTTGCAGCTGTTCCTCAGTTCCTCAGTCTATTTTTGCCCTGCAGGAAGGCAAGCCTAGTGTTATCACATAATCCAAGTTTTTAAGAGCAGCCACAAAGTTGGACTTTAATATGAAACCTCCATATTTTTTAAAGATGGCAAATAATTCAAAACTTTTTAAAGTATATCATGCGGTGCAAACACAGCACATCCACAGCCCTGCCCACTAGACTTTCATAACCTCCCCAGCAGGATGGTTAAGAGCACAGGTGTTAGAGACAAGTGGACCTGGTGTTTCAGTTATCTATTGCTGTGTAATAAATTACCCAGGAACTTAGTGGCTTAAGAGAATGGCTGTTTTATTTCCCTATGATTCTGTGGGCCATGGGCAGGAACATGGACAGGGCTTGACAGGATGATGCTACCACATCACATGGAATCAGATGAGGTCATTCATTCATTCAGCCTCACTCAGCTAGAGACTGGATTGAGCTGGAAGGTCCAAGAAGGCCTCATTCACATTTCTGGTGCGTCGTTGCTCCTCCACATGGCGAGCTTGAGCTCCCCCACAGTATGGAGGCCTAGGGATGATCAGTTATTACGTGACATCTGACTGCCAAGAAGGTGAGGGAGCATTCCAAGATGAGCAGAGGTGGAGGCTAGAACCCTTAACACTTGCCTCATTTTGTGGGGCAAAACCAGTCAGAGTCAGCCAAGATTCAAGGACAGAGAGAGGAAATGAACTCTACATCTCAAAGAGGGGAAGGACAAAGAATCTATGGCCATCTTTAATTTACCATACTTGGGTACAAAACCCAGCTCCACCACTTACTAACTACAAAACCCAGCTCCAACACTTACTAACTACTGCACCTTAGACAAATTGTGTAGCCTCAGTTCCCTCATTAGAAAAATGCAAGTAATAAGATTTACCTCATTAGATCATGGTAAGGATTAAATAAGAAAGTGGATATAAAGTGATAAGCACAATGCCCAGAAGATAGTAAATGTTCAACAAACGGTAACTATTTTCCTTCTTTATCTACCAAGAGCTGATTTGCCTCAAATGTTATGATGCTTAGTAACCTCAATCTTGAGAACATGATCCTGGGATAGGAATGTTCAAGCATAATAGAAACATTATCTACCAAGACGTTATGCAAAAGGGAAATGCCCTCAGATATCAGTCTTCCAGCAATCCCAGATGAAACCTGTGTCCAAGCCAAAACAGAAGCTATCAATTGAAAGCTTTATCTTCAAAAGCTAACCTTTAAACATTCCAAAAGTCTATGTTAGAAAACAGAACACTGGATCCAGGCAATCGCTGTCTTGAGACTGACCTTCAAATGATAATTTCTTTTATTGGCATGTTTATTCTAGTTCCTAAATCTGCTTTGTGTCTTAAACAGAGTGTGTATCAAAAGTATTCCCACTGCTTGCATTCAAAGCCCAATAATTTAATTAAACTGGGTCATTTATTAATGGAAGAGAACTGGAAATTTTTCCTTGGTAGAGAAATATGTATGGGATGTGGCTGTGGCTCAATTGGTTGGGTTCCCGTTTACCATATGGGAGGCCCCAGGTTCGATCCCCTGGGCCTCCTGGTGAAGGAGCTCCTGGGCGCCACGGAGAGCTCAGGGCCTGCACAGCTCTGAGAGCTGGCACAACAAAGGAAGAAAGCAGCAAGGGGAGAAAGAAAGAGAGAGAGAAAGAGAGAAAGAGAGAAAGAGAGAGGGAGGGATGGAGGGAGGAAGGAAGATGTGTACACTAGGACAGCAGTTCTCCCCATTTGTAAATGTCTGGTGACATTCTTGGCTGTCGCAGTTTGGAAAAGGATGTGGTACTACTGGCCTCCAGTGGGGCAGTGCTAAGCATGCTACCGGACTGTCCCCCACAACAAAGGGTTAACTGGCCCACGCTGTCAGTAGTGCCAAGGCTGGGAAGCCCTGCGCTAAGAAGGACACCCCTGCAATGCAATTTACTTTAAGAATTGCTTTAAACTCTGGATGGAACAGGCTGACTGGGAATCCCCTCCAACAATTTTGTGACTAAAAGACCACATGGACTTTACCATCAGGTAAAAGCCACTGTATGGACTCAGAAGCATATGGCCAGGGGTGGGCAGTACATTGTGGGAAACAATTTCTCTGAAAGTACTGCTTTTTCGGCAATTTTAAGATGTGTGTGTGTGTGTGTGTTTAAGATTACTATGAAGAGATGTAGGAGGAAACCGTTTGTAAACAAGTCCAGGAAACAGGCTGAGAAAGTTACCAGAGGAGGCACCCTTTAATATATTTACTATCCCCAAGCCCAGCCCAGCCCTTCTAATCCCAGGCACACCCTCCCTAATGTATCTGAGTGTAGTTCTGTAGCTACAATAGGAAAGTGCCAGAATGTGGCTTTCTTATTTATCTCTGCATCCCCTGGCACGTACAAAAGCCTGGCAGGTAACTGGGTGCTTGCTGGTTAGTGAATGAATGAAAAACAAAGAAAACACAGGAGCTAGTCACTCAGCCAAACAGGTAAACAAGCAATGTATTCATTTCTCTTTTCTTTAAAAGAAAATTACTGAAGTATAGCATTCATACATGAACATACGTAAAGAGTAAGTGTATAGTAAATGTTGCAAACTTAACAAACCAAACATGCATAACATCATAATGAACTAGCATTTGTTTTTTTCAGTTGACTAAACCAAAGACATAGAGTTGAGATTTGAAATTTTGAGGAAAAAAAAAAATCTATTTTTAAAATATCTTCAAAGTGAAAATTTGAAGAAAAGAAAAAGAAGAAAAAAGAAAAGAAAAGAAAGAAAAGAAAAGAAAAAAGAGAAGCAAACAGAGAAAAGAGCAAAGAAAAAAGTCTCTTTCAAAAGTGAGACTGGATTGGGTTGGAAGGTCCAGAAAGGCTTTGTTCGCATTTCTGGCACCTCAGTGCTCCTACATGTGGTCTCTGCCCCCCACCCCGGCTAGCTTGGGCTTCCTGTCAATGTGGAGTGAAGAGATTCCCAGCAGCAATGAGAAGGAATGCACGACTGATTCATGTAACAAGGGCGTGGATTTCAGATCGCACCCGTGAGCGAAGCGAGACGCACAAGAAAACATTGCGTGGGTCCATTTATATAAAACAGGGTTTTTCCACCCCAGTGCTGTGGACATTTTGGGCTGGATACTTTTGGTTGTGAGGGGCTGTCCTGTGCATTGTAGGATGATTAGCAGCAGCCCCGGCCTTTACCCACTAGATGCCAATAGCACTCCCTCCCCTCTCCACCCTGTAGCCCAAACCCATCCTCACGCATTGACAAATGTACCCTGGGGGACATACTCACACCCCCGTTAAGAACCATAGCTACCAAGTAATCTTGATATTAGAAGGGTAGGTGATCCTGGGAAGGGATCCAGGAAGAATGTCTGGGGTGGTGGTAATATATATATTTTTATCGTGGTGCTGGACACGTTTGTTTTTCTATTTTCTTAAAATATATCAAGCCAATACTTATGTTTTGTACACATTTCTGTATGTATAAAGTTTACCTGGAAAAAAAATGAACAGGACTATAAAAACAAGAAAGGAGTTCCAATAGCTGATAGGTCAAAGGGTTTCAGCTGGTGGAAGAATTTGCATAATATTCCAACATTATAGATTTTTTTCCTCAATATTTTTTGCTATTTCTGAAGCTTTGGTAAGGTTTTCAAAAATGTAATTTGGACCAGAAATTTCTCTGCTCACCTTTCAAGGCAGAAAGCTCATGGAAAAATAGAAGTGGGTGACCTGTGGCGCTCTGGGGCCAGCACGTCCTCTGGCCAGCCCCGACATTGGCACACAGCCTCTAAGGTGGAGTTCACACACATTTCCAGATTACATTGTTACGATTATCGTGGAAAGGGTTCCGTTTGTCAAATTCCCCTTCCTTGCTTTGGTAACCGTCAGGTTGTTGGGCTGTCATTGTTCCATTTTGTTCACACAGAGAGTCATTGCTGTAACTGAAATAAAATTCTTCTTTGAAATGTCCCTCTAGATACCCTGGGACCCTTTAAACTTGTCAGGGCCCCAAAATCCTATTGAAATAACCTCTCCAGGCCTTATGGGATCCTTTTGTTGTATAGGAATTCTGCCTTATCTAATACTGCTTTAAATAAATAGACCGATGGCTAGAGCTTGGAAACATTTTTGCTCTTTAGGGATTATCTTTGTAACGTGGTGATTTTAACTTAACCTATGCGGCATTTAAGTCATTCTATTTTAAAATCTCTTCTAAGGTGAAAGCAAACACCAGAGACAAGGTGCTTGAATGGTTTGGAATACGTTCAGAACTTTATTTTTTCTGGAGATCCCTAAAAGGAAATTTTCTCAACTTTCCCACCCTCTAGCTTATCCATTTGTAGATAGGCTTCTGTAACTCAGTGTCCAACCTAGGATTTCACTGAGCTCAAGGACATACACAAGCACAAGTACACAAACCAAATGTCCTTTGAAGGTTAAGATTTCTAATGAGATTATGAAAAACCACAGTATGAGCTTTCTTGCAGGAACAGAAACTAGATCTTGAGTCCTTTTGCCAATTATTTATAGCTTCCCCAGGTTCTTCGCTGTACTTCTGGGAAAGGACTGTCAACGTGGCCACAGTGTCCCTGCTCTGGGGTCCCGGGAGATGGCACAAAATCCACCACTGAGCTTTTGTTCTCCTGAGGCATGAAGTTGCCTCCCTTCTTTGTACATACTAGATCCAAATTCGTGGAACTAGTGAGAAGGGGGAAAGAATCAAGTCCCAAAATTTCCCACCTCAGAGAGAAAACATGAAATTTCATGACCCCAAATTGTGACCTATCAACATTGAAAAGGTGACAGGAAATATGCCGTATCACTTTCCTCTTTTGAGTCAAACTCAAAAGTGTTGAACTAGTGAAATAGTAGTTTTTATTTTATCTGCTAGCATGGGCTGGCAAACTACTGCCCGAGGGCCAAATATGGCCATACTTATCATTTACATATCACTATGAGTATTTGTGACAGAGGTTGTCGGACCACAGAGCCAAAAATATTTACTGCCTTTACAGAAAAAAAGTTTTGCCATTCCCTGTGCTAGCACCAAAAAAATTCATTTTGCCCCAGAAATTGCATTAATTTTTAACTCTCAGAATTATATTGTCCTGACTTTTAGGTTTTTTTAAATTTATTCTCCAGGAATAACACTCTTAAAGGATAAAACCTCCTGAGATATTCCTGCCTCTAAAACACCCCATGTAATATATTTGTGGCAACATGGAATTTTTGTTCCCCTCCCCCTCCACCTGTGGTTGTCTTTGTCATCCTTCTCACCCTCCTCCTCCTCCTTCCTCTCTCCCTCTCCCTCTGTCTTTCCTGTCCTCCCCCTCTCTCTTTCTTTGGCCCTCTCCTGCCCCTTCCTACTCACCCCTCTGTGCCCCTGGTGAAAAGGAAGGATTTTTTGATAAGTCAGAAACACGAAGCGAAGACATGGTAACAAGAATACATCAGTATGCTTCTGTAAGAGATGATCTTTGTTGGCCCCAGATCTGTTGATCCTGGAAAGTGCTCTAATCTAGATTCTGAAGGGCACAGAGGTGTTCCAAAGGAGCGGAGGTGGCTCAAGCGATCAGGCGCCTCCCTCCCACATGGGAGGTCCCAGGTTCGGTTCCCGGTATCTCCTAAAAAGGAGACCAGCACACAGCAAACAGACACAGCAAATGCAAAATGAAAAGGGGGTGGGGAGAAATAAATAAATCTTTAAAAAAAATTAAGTGTTCCGAATGGGAGTGTCCTGGGGTGGGCAGTGGAATCTGCAATTTTAACAAATTCCTTGTACTTTGAGACAGCACCAGCAGTTAGAGTAGGTCTCCCTCTTTCTTCCCACAGGCTGCTAGCAGGATTTGTCTTTGGGGTTCAAGACAGCTCATTCTTTCTAGCAGCTGAATTGGATTTCCTCAACCCCAAGCACCAGCTTCTCAAAGCATATAGATCTCTGCAGGACCTGGAGCCCCTTCACAGGGTTAGAATAAATGGCTGTTCAGAATGCATGGAAATGTAATATCAAGCATAGGTGTGCAAAGAATGGGAGGCTCAGGCACATGGTTATCACACTGAAAAATTTTCTAGATTGGAACCATATGTATAAGAGTTTGATACCTGGATGCAATTAAGACTCTGATGGTGCTAGACAAATGCCATTAAAATCCTGTGAACCACCCACCTCCTTTCATAAGGAAAAGCTTAATGCAAATAAGCTATTTCCTACAGACCTATCATATACTGCAATTTCTAAAGAAATGGCCTCTACTCTGATACCAAGTTCCTTTTCTAGAGTAGATACTTGGTGCTAGGCTTCTCCAGTGACTTCCAAGTGAGCAAAGGACCCTCATCTTACCAATTCACCAGGAAAAGTTATAGAATTACTCTTCTTGTGCTGCTGGCGATAATTCTTTGAACATATTTTTCTTTGGAGACTTAACAAAAACTCTGTTATAATTCAATGTTTATAATCCCTGTCACTAACAAGATTGGAAATTCCTTGAGGACAAGCACTTTTTCACCTTTCATGTGTTGCCACACCTTACACCATGCCTGATACACAGCCTGGTCGATGTTGAGTGGATCCATTTCATTAACCAGAGAAAGAAGAAAAGCTGCCTCTTTTTTCCTAGACCGGGGATAGGAGCCATGATGAAGTGGATAATAATAGTGAGCTAACTTGGAGAATTTTCTTGCAGCAGAGCTGTGGGGATGAAGGCCATTCTCTCAGACTGTGGGGAGAGAGGGAGCACCACACACAGCTACTAGGAATTTTGCTTGTGTGGCAGTGGCTTTTCGCCAAACTATTAGACTTTTTTTGCAGGCTCAGCCTCATAAACGGACATTTTCTGGACCAAAACTCTCTGCTCAGATCCTTCCCGCCACTCTGACTACATTTGTCCCCATCACATCACTTTGTGGGTTGAAGAAAATGTGAGACTTGGGGAAGATGAAAGGACATCTTTGGGCAAGATGGCTCACATCTCAGCCTTGCAACTGCCATGCAGGGTACGTAGAGATCATTTTCAAAGCTTGTGAGACACTTTCTTTCCCGCTGTGAGCACCAAAACTCACATCAAGTTATGTTGGGATAGCGGTGGTAATCTTTAAAGAAAATTTTATTTTCAAATGAACACGTGGGAGAAAATGTTCTCTTCCTTTTGGATCCTGGCCTCATTCCCCCAGTCAACTGGCAGCATGATTGAGCCACACTCGTTCCCATCTGTTGTGCAGCTGCTGAGTCAAAGATGGATGCTGGGATACTTTCTAGCATCAGGGCTGCGCTGGGGCTGAGCGCTTATGCGTAGCTTTTGGCACTCATTTCTGTAAGCACTCAGACTATTTTCAAGTAAGCCCCTGAGATTTCTTTTTTTCAAAGGGAAACATTCTCTTCATTCCATCTGCACGGAGATGGGAGCATTTCCTATGTCTCCAGCAGAGTGTTTTGTTCCATTTAACAAATATCTATTGAGCACCTACCATGTGGCCAGACCCTGTGCAATGGGTAGGAAGTTTGATGCTGAATAGAGTATGTTCTCTGCTCTACTTCATGGAAACCTGTGGCCTATCAAATGGAATAAACCAGTGAACAACTCACTTTAATATAATATGATAAATATATATGACATATAAGTTCCAAGGTGCTATAGAAGATGGAATAATTCGTCCTATTTGGGAGTGGCAGGGAAGCCTTCTCTTTGAAGGTCAATTCAAGTTAGGGTTTTAGAGTTTGAGAAGTAGTTGCCCAGTAAAGACAATAATAATAACGTCAACATGTTTCTGTACTTCATTATATGAATTCTTAGAATTTATATTGACATATAAGATCATTTACTGAGTGCGTATTATGTGGCAAACTTTCTACTGAAGGCTTTGCATATACTGTTTCATTTGTTTCTCACTATAATCATTATAATAACAGGGAACGTATTTCTAATGCTTACTATGTACAAGGTATGATCTGAGCACTTTATATATAGGCATAGAAGAAATGAGATGGAATCTTGGATCTTTTTTTCACGATTCTGTAGATTGCTATGCTAAGAACCCCCAAGATAAATACATTGAACATTTTTCCAGTAGTTTTGAAATTTCACTATGTCTAAACCAGGGGTTCTTAACCTTTTTTTTCCACAGACCGCTTTGCCAGTCAGGTGAAAACCACAGACCCCTTACTAAGTCCATACTGTACTGTGTATTATTTAATAAATATATCACACCCTCAGCAACACATCCCCACAAGAATAATGTTGTTTTTTTTTTTAATTTAAATTCAAGTTCATGGATCCCTTGTTAAGAAACCCTAGTAAACCATGCTTAGGATATGAAAGAGGCAAGAAAAAAATGGTGCCCTCCTCCGTGCCCTTGGTCAAGATCTATAACAAGCTTTCTCATGATTTTTATACAAACTACACAGAATCCCATTGGGAAGAGTCAGCTAGTATCAAGCCATATTTATTTGGCTAAAACAAGCTCCCCTTAGTTCCCAACTGGGAATGTTGGAGCCAACACTGCCCTACAACAGATATCCAGGACAGTCCATAACTCGGCTTTGGACTTAGTTATCTTTGGTTTATAGGTGACTTTCACCATTAAACCTAAAATGACTATGTCTGTGTTTGTATTGATACAAATTAGGAGGATTGATTAAAGTGATGAAGCAATGAGAAAAATTCTTCACTTGGCGATAGTTACTTATTAACTCTATAGAAGTACTCTATAGAAACCATTCCCCGTTTTGCCCTCTTCTCCATTCAACTTTAGAGGAAAAAAAAATGAAGAGACATGGGACTGCCTTCATGCTACAGAAACAGGACAAGTCCATGAGAGACTGAAAATTCAACTAGTAGTTTGATGTCATATGTCTGCCACTTGATTTGGCCCAACTTGGGAACCACCAGGTTAAAATATGCCAATGTCCACTAACCAACATGAAGCAAAGCAAGGCCCAAGACAAAATCTGGCCAACAGGGTGCCCTTTGGAGAAGTCTCATAGCATCCTCAGAAAAGTCCTTTAAAATTCAATCAACTCCTACCACATGAGACCCCCAGACAAATACTTCTTCAAACCAAGAGTGCTTTGATCCTAGTGCCTGTCCATCAGTGTCTTGGAGAAGGGGCCACCTGAAGGATAGAAAGCTCCTGACTCATTTTCAAAAGTCCTGCATCATGAAATGATGTCAAAAATTTCCATAGTTTTACTAGCTGCAAAAATAGGGCTTTGTACAGAGAGTTCTGGGTCCAGATAACCTAAACAGAGACCAAGTCAATATGTAGAGTAACTCAAAGAGTTTGGCTGAATCAGCTAGGTAAGATATGCCAGTATGCAGATATGCCACTCTTCTCTTTTCATCCAAGAATGTCCCCATGTCTTTAGATAGAGGCGGGGAAAGAAGGGGAGGGGCAGGAATAGATTTTCAAAAGGGAAAGCAGTCATCATTTTAAAAAGTATTTGTTTTGTTTGCTTTTATTTATCTTCTATGAAACCTCACTATTTCCTGGCTTTGATTTCTTCTCATTTTGGTTTTCAATGTGGTTCTTCATTCATTACCATTCATTTCCTCTCTATTCCATAGGATTATTATGTACTTCATCTAAAATCTCAGATTGATCTAACAGTCTCAAGAATTTCAAGGATCTTTTGTGCTTGCAAGGTGCAGCTTAGGTGTGTCTTTGGCCTCACTATGGCTTGAACGATTCTGTGATTCCCTGGAAGTAAAGTGCATCATTGAGCAAGAAGGGCAGTTGCTTTGGGAGCTAATCTTCTGAATATTAATTGAGATTCTTAAATGTGAGCTCTCATTGCAGGCTCCAGACTACCCCCCAGAATGAAATTACATTGAACATTTAGCATTTTTCAGAGTTCACCTTCCACTTTAAAGAAGAGGAAGAAAATTGTTTTGGCAATGCAGATGTCTATTAGCATACACATCAAGAATAATAAAAGCACATTTTTAAAAAAAAGAGCCTTTAAAAAAAAAGGATGCAGAAAACAGCTCTCTAGTAATTTTTCAATTTCCTTGATTTGTTTAGTGGGAAATTGCTCTCCAATTTATTTTAATTTGAAAAGACAATGAATTCTTCATTTGGAATTAATATAGAAATGACTGAAATGCATCTTGCTTGCCTCAGAATTTACAACCTGTTTGGATAATGCATTTTGAGTCATGCTTCACTGTTAAAACCCAAGGCTTAGCAAAGGCTGGTAATGTTTTCCATATGGACTTCCCTAAATGATAATTACAGCTCATTCTGAACTACAAATTATATACACTAAAAATGTTAATTTAATTTAGGGTTACTGGCTAGATTTTTTTTCCTAAAGGCAGGTGTAATAGGAATTACATTGTCTGAATATTGTCAGTAATGCGAGACATGATGAATTGGTATAACCAGATTATTCCTGAATTTGACTTTATTTTGCAGATTCTGCTTGCAAATGTTCAGCCTGGTATGCATTCTCTAAGATTTATCCTGAATAGATAAAACATTAATGAGGTAAATCAAAACAAATTCCTCTCCTGGACTCTCCAATAAGGCTGTTTGAAATAGAATATCTAGGAGAGAAGTGGATAGTATTAAACTGTAAACCAGCCTCCATGTAACTGACTTCTTAAAATTTCATGATCAATCAGCATTAAGTCAGAAACATTAATAATTATTGAAGGTGAAATTAACTGCAGCATCTGACTGAAAAGTACTTATAAATTTTCAGTTGTTACTATAATGAAATATGGCAATGAATTAGCCATGATGGCCTGGATGAAAGTGCTTAATAAAAAATAAAAAATAAAATTTTTTTAAATGCTCATGTATAGAGACCATGTTCTTCTCATGCTTATTTCTGTGAATTTTATCCTTTGCCCTCAACCTCCCAAAATGCCTTTTCACGAAGCCAGCACTGCTTAAGATAGAGACAGATAGTTTGGAAAATTTTAAATTAGGCTTAAAATTTGCAAGGTGTAGGGAGCCTTAGAAATTCATTAGAGTTCCAAGACTCTCAAGAATCAGTATTCAATGTTGATGGTAAAGCAACGTTGTGAATATAATTAATGCCACTGAATTGTACATTTTTAAATGCTTAAAATGGCAAATTTTATTTTATATATATATACACCAAAATAATATTTTTTGAAATGGAGAAAAACAGTTTAAAAAATACATCTGTAAATACTTTTTAAAAATCAGTATTCAGAAGGGAGTAAAATATACAGTGGTTAGGGGCTAGAGCTCTACTGCCAGACTGACTGGGTTGGAACCTGGCTTCCCCAAGTTACTAGGCATGAGACCTTGAGAATGTCATTTAATCGCTGTGAGCCTTAGTTTCTTCACCTGTCAATTGTGTCTACAGGGCACTCTCCTAGCCATTGTAGGAGCTACATATAAGGATTACTGAGGATTTTTGAGCAAGTGAGCACAGACTGATAATGATTTCCTTGAAAGATTCCTCTTTTAGTAGCCATAGAGAATAAATTAGAATGTAGGGTGTGCAGTTTGGAGATTACTGCAGCAAACCAGACTAGAGTATGAGCACCTGAACTAAGGCAGTTTAGAAAGTTAAATTGCTTGGAGATAAAATTCATAGAATAGTAGTTATGTATTGGTAGATGGAATTTAAAACCTCCTCTCTACTGACATGCAAGAAACCTTCATTGTGTATTGGTTGGATGAGGCCAGGCTCTGGAATCAGCCAGAAGTGGGTTTGATTCCAATTCTATCACTTAGTAGCTACATAGCCTATGGCAAAATACTGTGCCTTCTAAATCTCAATGGCCTTATATGTAAAATAGAGGTAATAATAACCCCAACCTTAGCAGATTGTTGTGGGTATTGAATATGATCATGTAAGCAAAGTACTAAGCACTGTACCTAAAATATTATAAAGTGCCCAGTAAACAGAAGTCTTTTTTCATTATTGCCCTGCTCATATTTGAATGATCCCCCCACTCGCAAGCTTTTGCTATGTGTTTGTGGTCCTCTTTCCTTTGTTTCCACGTGTGTTTGAATGATTAGTCAAACATTGCAGGAAGGACCTTTGAGAAAACTATACAATATCATGGGTGTCGCTACCCTAGGGTCTGTATGACACATATTTTGAATTAAGGAAATCAATTATTTGAGGTTCTGGAAATGTGCCTCAAGGGCTTAGCTTGTGTAATGGGAAAGGTAGCAAGGAGCATGTTCCCTCCAACTGCAAACTCCTCTGAAATATCAAAGTTTCTCCTCGTGTTTGAACTGAGTCATATGTCAAGAAAAACACATTGCATTCCTTTGACATAAGACAAACGCCATATGTTAAGTTTATTTTTAAATGGTGGATAAGAACAGGGAGACCATGTTCCCGTCTGAGAAAATATTGATGCCGTGGTGTTGGTGAGGTAGGTTATGGTTTAATTCCTACCTGCAGATTAAAGAATGAAAAATGAACCCACGTTCATGGCCTGACATCTGTGTAAATGGTGCATAGGGACGGAGGCCTGTCTGTTTTCCTTAATGTTCTCAGAATAAAGTAAATACTGAAGGGCTTGATGTCTTTCCTAAGCCTAACAAAGCTGGCACAGCTGGCGCCCAGATGCACTGCCGGTCGGGTGGAAAGTCCTCGGGGCTGGCTGGGAGGCAGGACGTGAGCAAGAAGATGCCTTGACATTTAGGGGAAAGGGGAGAAATAGTGGGAAATTCCTGCTTTTACCCAAAACTGTCTTTATGCACATTTGGGAAATAGGTGGATTTGGAGTTTGAAGTGTCCCTTCACCCATCCACATTCTGGCTATCCAGCTGGCCCACTCCCCATTCCATGTCTCATCTCCCTCCTCCTCAATGTCCATGGTCTCTCTCGATAAGGTCATCAAGGACAGTTGAGAAGTATCTCGTAAACCTGAAACACATATACCTTGTACCTCAGCAGATCCCCCTTCTCACACCCATCCTACCAATGCCTGCACAAGGAGGTGTGGTAACATGTTTGTCTTAGCAGGCAATTGGAAACAACCTAAATGTTCAGATTCATTCTGTAATTTCTCATTTGTAAAATGGGACCAATATTTCTACTTATCCCACTGAATTCCATAAGAATCAAGCAAGAACAGTTGTTGGCAAATAGCAATCCCTAAGTCATAGCTGATTATTATTATCATTAGTATTATCACATGGAACTCTATGCAACTGTTAAAAAGATTGAGCTAAGTTCTTCATGTAACAACTGATAGATCCTGGAGATACATTAACGACAAAAAGGGCAAGTGCAAAATAATAACCACACTATACCATTCACATTTTATATTTATGTTCATAACAGCACCAGTTGCCAACCAATGCTCCTCAATGCTTTCTGGATGTCAGACGTGATGTTCCATTAAATGGTTTGCACTAGAAATTGCCATGCTGGTGGCAATGGAAAGAGATGCTTTCTGAATGCTGTCAATGCCAGGAGCAGGACTGGGATCCTCTCTCCAAATTGCCCTACCCCGCAACCATCTTTACTCCTTGCTTTCACCCCTTCGTTTCTCAGGCAAAGGTACAAATGAGGTGGTGGTCATATAAAGCCCCCACTTGAAACCACTTCCTCTCCCAGGAATTTAATAACAGCACTAATTGCCCAGCAAGAATGCAATTGTCCAGCCTTTCAGACTTTCAGTGGAACAGGAAAATAAGATGTACAGAAACATTGTGACTTCAAGAATAAAATACACACATACACAAGGAAGAAAAAAAAAACATTTGTCCCATGTGTATGATGTCAAAGGGCCATATGGGGATTTAGGGACTTACCACATTTGGTGCTCAGTTGAAAGAAAGTTTATGGTTTTTCTACTTTGTTCTGAGCATCTACTCGAGCCTTGGTTTAGCTGCCTCAGCCCAGTTCATGAGTTTTACCTACTGCGTTTTCAAGATAGATCAGAATATGCATTGACATTCATTTGCCAAAGATTACCTGGGTGGCACTTTCATATAAGAATGGGAACGATTCCCCTGAATCCCGCACACGTTGAATCAAGAATAAACAACCTTGTTGAAATAGTCTACATGACCTGGAATGCTAAAAGCCTTTGGTTTGCTTGTCGTAGAGCAAAAATATGAGAAATATTTAATCTTTAAAAATACACAATGATACCATAACTTTGCCGCAGGTTCAAAGAGAGCACAATATAACTTAGTGTATTTAAAACGTAATGTTATTGTATATTTTCAAAATGCAAACAGCAGCGAGTTTGATGAATAGCTAAAGAGCAGCAGACCATAGCTTATCCTTATAAAAGTGTCTCCCGTGAATGTTAACTGTGTCTCTCAGAACATTCTAAATATGCTCCTTAGCTGAGTGCATAGACAACCACTTTATAGAAATGTATACACCTACCTGGTGTGCGAGCTATGTCAAGTCAAGATGAAGTTTACATAAACTTTGGGTGCCCGCTTTTGCTCTTGAACAAGGAAACAAATCTAAACATTTATCATTTTCCAGGTATACCTAGGGTTTAAAAAATCTATTTTTGATATAATATTCCTGTTTTTTAAATAATCATATTAGATGTAACTTACGTCTTTATCCGTTTTAACCCGTTTGACGTTGAATTCTGTATTTAAAACTGTATTTGTTTAAATCATAAAATTGATATGTGTTCATTGTAAAAAAAAATCATATAGTGTGCATTTGATTGAGCTATAAGTAATAGAGACATAAATGTATGTGTATTACTCTCTCTTTTAGAGCCTGGAAGCAAGCATTGGGCAGCAATATCCAATAGAACTTTCTGCAATGAAGGAAATATTCTATAATCTGTACTCTCCAATTCAGTGGCCACTTGCCACATATGGCTATTGAGCATTTGAAATGTGACTAGCATGGCTGAGGAACTGCATTTTTCATTTTCTGTAATCTGAGTTTAAATTAAAATAGCCACCCATGGCTAGTGGCTACCACGTTGGACAGCAGAGCAGTAGAGGGGTAGCTGGAGGGGACTCACACTCCTTAATCTTAGTGTCTTTCTGCTCCTGGTTTTAACTTCTGGATCCTTCATGGTCTTAAATGGTCCAACGTGGCTGCTGGAGTCACACGGTGAATCCACCTTTCAGTCAGCAGAAAGGACCATGGGCACAGGGGTTGGTCCCTTCTCTTTCAAGGAGCCTTTCCAGAAGTCCAGAGGTTCTGCACAACAATTACAGCTTCCCCAGTGCAAGTCATGTGGCTATGATGAGCCACAAGGAGTCTGGGGGTTTTGTTTGTTTGGTGGCTTTTTAATAAAGAAGGGATTTGAGGATAGGCAGCTAGCAGTCCCTGCCACAAAAATGTATAAAATCCACCATTCCCCTTCCCCTATCCCTACCCCAGCCCGTTCCCAGTCCTCAGAAATAACTGCTGTCGACAACATTGTCTATATCCATCTGGCAAATTCATAATTATACAAGTATATATACTTTTTTTCACATTTTTCTCTTTATACATTCTCTTCTGCAAATTACTTTTTGCATCGTTACAACATATATTGGAGGGCTTTTGCAAATAGTATATATCTCTGCATCATTCTACTTCTTCCAATATACAGCAACTTCTTTGAGGATAGGAACTGCCTGCTGTGTTCATCTTTGTGCCCTACATACAGTAGGCACTGAAAAAACTCAGTGGCACCGTGTCTCATTTTATGGATATACCACAATTTATTTAATCCATTCTTTCCTCTTACACCTCAAAATAACAAGTCCTGTCCCCCTAAGTAAAAACAACTTCTCTTTGTTCGCTGAGAACTCTGGATAGTTAACTAAATTAGCTATGGTCCTGACAATCCAATTTCTTAATTGCCTTCCCAATCAACTGCAAAAATTGATTGTCTCCACCGTATTGTGATTTCATTGAGTTGTTATAACTCAAACATTTGCTTCCATGTGTCTGTTACTCTTGTACTTAAAAGGAACACCAGTGAAGGGAAAAGTCAAACTAGTTAAAAAAAAATTATCTTGAGAAAGAAATCACTGCTCTGTGTTGTCTGGACATTCTGCTAGTACTGATATAATCCATGGCTATAGAATAATAGTTATGGTTGAGGCTTAGCAAAGAAGCACAGTGGACAGAGATTGTGGAAGTATCATAACCATCCCCAGCTGTGCTAGTAATCCTCGTGGAATTCTGTGCACTAACTGTGTGACCTTGGGCAAATTACTTAACTTCTCTGAGCCTCAGCATCTTCATGTGTGAGATGGGGATTATAAAAGTACCTGTCTCGTAGGATTTCTGAAATGATTAAATAACCCAAGTAAAGGGCTTAGCACAGTAGTTGGTTCATCACAGTTATTCAACAAACTGTAGAATATTTCTCCATCCAAATACAGGAAACTCCACCCCACCCCCATTTCAGTTCCGATCTCCGTGCTGACCCAGAGGTCCAAATCACATACCCCAACACCCTGCCCCCACCCATCTTCACTACTGCTTCTCTTACTCTTAAAGTACCACCTGCTTTTTGCCTGAAGTCAATGCCTGCTTGTGTATTTCTTCTAAAGAACACAATCTTGTTTGCCCAGAAAGACAAATACACCCACACAAAGGTAGGTGTCGGGTTTGTTTTGTTTAACACTTAGTAGCAGGGCCAAGGTTTGCAGTCTCACTGCGTTTCTTTATAAGCCTTGTGGACAATCACAACAGGTGAGGGGTAAAGGCAGCCCTGGGAGAAAACATGCTTGGATGTGCTTGCCAAGGAAGGTGCAACCATGACAACCTATGTACACAAATGGGTATAATTGAAATTTTTCTGTTTGGGGTTTGGTTTTCTTAACGACTCATCGTACCTAAGCTGTCTCGTGTATTTGAAATAACTAACTCCTGTTCTTTGCCCTGTCGTCCTCCTGGGCGCTTTGTAACCTTTTGTGAAAAGCTCATCATTTATTTCAAGATGGGTCCAGGACACTGGAGTTCTGTCTTGAAGCGCTTAAGTAATTAACCAATTTATCTGCACTCAGTTAACTCCTTCAACACTTACCTCTGCAAGGGTCCCAATTCATCATGTCTGACGATTCAATGTAGATTTTTCTTGTTCTTTATTCTGGAATAGACTAAGATGGGTAAGTAATGGATTATAAGGAGGGGAGAGAAGACCACTCCAATGACATTTCCTGCCCATGTTGATCTAGGGAACTTGAACTTTATATTCTTGTACTTTTCAAACTTCTAAAGATTTATTGATTCATTCGAAAAATATTTACTGAGTGCCTCCTGGGTATGTGAATAGGATATACCAAGTGATGTGCTGATCCCAAAGCAGCTCTAGGATTTCCCTGTGGCAAAGGTCCAGGGGCAGCATCTGGTCAGGACGGGGAGGGGTGGGGA
>PVKH010011035.1:0-17948 GCA_004027955.1 Chaetophractus vellerosus | reverse complement strand
CCTGTTGCCCACATACAGTTTCCCTCTTTTGGGGCATGGCATATAGTTTTAGTTCTGGCTTTGGGTTTCTGAGAAATTGCAGGATTGTGATTAGTGTGCCTTGCTTTTTGTATTGCAGGCACTAGATTTAAAGAGTGAATGTTGTTTGATATGAAATACAAGGTATAAAGGATGGCTTTAATATATATTTTTTTATTTTAAGAAGTGAAGTTACTATGGACACACTTTTTACAAATGAAGTAATTTCAGTGGATTCTAGGCAGGGAGGAATTATTTTGTTTTGATTTGAAGAAGGAAGTGTTTCTCAGTTCTATTGCCTCTTTGATATAGGGGATTTTCCATTGTAAAATGAAAGCTATTTAAGCAATAAAAATGGGGCTTATTAAAGAGGTCAAAATATTTTATATTATCGTTTCGTGCTTCACATTTTTGGGATGGTTCACAATTCCTTTTCATCATTCTTCCAAGTGTCTCATTCCTGTCTTTAGAATTATTTTTATTCTTCTTCTCTGGGTCATCTCAATTCTCTCTTTATACCAACAATAAAATGTAATAATTTCAATAAGAATTGTTAAATTATTTTAAAATGTGCAAAACACAAGGAGAACCAAGGCTGCTTACCATCACATTACACTCCTTCAATCCTTCTTCTAACTCAAATATACCAAAATATACTTATTTATCTCTATAAATGATACTATCTACTATCAAGCAAAATACAAAACATTTTTTCCCATGGAATGTATGCATGGGAACTCTCAATAGTTTGGCTTTAAATTTGGGGGCAAGGAAAGGCAAATATAATCTGCAAATTGGATGAGGAGCAGAAAAGGAGAGATGAAAAATTGGTGAACTCAGTAGAGACAGTACTAGCTATGTTTCTAGGAAAGGAGCTGTATGATTCACTGGTCCATACTTTGGACTTTGATGCTAGCCTAAATTCTTTAAACTGCACTTTCCTTGTGAATTATATGATATGAATTACGTGTTCATGGAACTGTGCCAGAGACCACCTGAGGCAGATTCCCCACTGTACTCAGCCCTACCAGTGTTGTGCTACTGAATTTGAACCAAATTGGTGCTTTTGTATCTCCTCTCTTAAAATGAGTCCATTCTCAGAAGGCTCTTAAGTCCTTTGTGTAAACAGACTTTTAGATCTGCTAATCAGTCCTTCAGTTATGCCCAGTCTTGATGCACCTGAGTCATAAGGTACACATATGTAGGATGGAAAAATATTATAATTTGATCAGCTTTATGATTCATTAAGACTCTGAACTATATCTTTTTACTTAGCTAATCCATTTGTTTGGAAACTTGATATATGTTCTTATTACTATTTCAGATCTATTTTCCTGTTAATATTATTCACTATAAATGTGTAAAGCCATTTTGAGAATTCCTGGCTTAGGTCTATGTTATCCTGTCAGCTTATTGGAGCAGGGATACTTAGGGTCATTTATTTTCCAATTTTGTAAAGGCTTCTTGAATGTGACATGATAGCCAGGATTTTCTTCCTCTTTAACAATATTTTAATTGGGAATATGGAAGTGGAAGTCGTGGTCCCAATAGAGAAGAGCGTGATTTTGTATAGGTTTGAGTGTATGCGTAAGAGTATATATTTGGAGGGAGTAATGGCTAGAATGCTACTTTGTATTGATGAAGTAAGCTTTTAGCATTTACTGTGTATTTCATGAACACATATTTTGAAGAGTTGTTCCTATATTTTTTCCTTATTGTTTTAAATTCTGAATTGCTATGAAAATACACTGCAATATTTGGCAAAGCCAAATAGAATTTTCTATTTTCTATTTGTGTGGGAGTTACCAGATCATGGGGCTATTGTAAAATATCAAATTAGTCAAATAGGACATATTTTTTTCAAAGACATTTACTTTTTGTTCTTCAGAGCACTGTTTTATTCATGGTATTTATAAGTTAATATCATATTTTTTCATTATGATATACATATGTGTTTGTGTATATACCATTCTATACTGAATTATATTTTCTATAGTGCAGTATGCATTTTTATGCATCTCATAATTATGAACAAAGTTGAGAAAAGACAAGAATTTCAGAATGAAAATAAAACAAGAAAGTAATTTTACATAGAGGTTGTATTTCATTAATGTGTCTCATAGAAGCAGTCAACATGTAAATAAAGATGGAAATATCTGACCAAGAGTTTAAAATTACAAATTATACATAAGATGTGTGCTAAATTAATAGAGAATTAATTAAGAAGCATGAGTTAAAAATTAGTCGATGTTGTACAACATTTAATAATCAAAGTTATTTTTCTATAATTGTTAAATATGATTGGTCTCATAATGTTATCCTTTGTTAAATTGTTACAACAGTGTATGATATATGTAGCTTATTAACAGTTTCATTAATTGCTATTAGAGGAAAGAAGCTATGAAGGCTGGTATATATAGGAACAAATGCTGAAGCAGATGGTTGAAATTAGTGAAACGTGATCAGTTGATGAACCAGTTTACTTAATTAGCTTTTTACATCAAAATAGTTAAAAGAAATTTGTTGTCTTCACAAAATTGAAATTCAGGGGACTATCATCACTTATATCTTATTTTCAAAATAACAAGAAAAACAGCAAAGAACTGTGGGCTGTGACCCATGGCCATTTGTTTGTTCTGTACTGAGTCTGTTGAGCTATTTAGAATGAGTAGGAAATTTCACTGTTAAGGAATAGCCAACTGTGGTGACATCTTTCCACTGCCTGTTACAGGGAAAACACAGAGGGGGAAGAGCAAATGGAATTTGGCCATTGTCCACAAAATTTCCTTGATGCTGTTACTTCTTAATGAATAATTTTCAGAGAAGCTGAACTGAGTTTGGAAATAGCAATGTCATAAAACAATTTCACCTTCCATGTTTCCAGCAATTTCAAGGCATCAAAGTTGTAATAAGTTTTATGCTCGGGCCATTTCTGGCTATATTACTGGGGATGAGGGGAACTCAATATTAAAGGTGTTTTCCTTGGTAAATTCTTACAGATCCAAGTTTTGCACTAGCACCCATAGGATAGACAACAAATAGTCATTGGTGGTGGAGATTATGATGGAAATGTTGTTCATATATTGGAGAAAACCTGAATATATACTGAATTATTTAATGAAAAAATTTTAATGTTTTTTTTTTTTTTTTACCTTCTGAGGTTTATAAAGATTTGGAACAATTTACCATGCCTTTCTATAGCAATCATTTTCTATGTTTTCTTTTCAGGACACATTTTTGAACTTTGTAATAGAAGTGGAGAGCTGGGCTCTCAATTGATAAAAGTTGCAGTAATACAGCCTTTGTATTCTTTTTCACATATACTAGAAGTGAGGTTTTGGTCATCATATGCTTACACATATGAATCTGAATGACAACTATGAACGTGTATGGTCCTTTGTGAAACAAAAAACAATTCTCTTATTAAGATGTGCAGTGAGGTCCTTTTTTGCTTGTATTGGTTTATAAATTATAAATTATTTGACCCACGAATTATATATCATTTTATTAATTATACATTTATAGGCAGTGTGACAAGATCTTTTGAACTTTTCTTGGTCACACAAAATCATTTGCATTCTAAACATTTAAAAATTATTTTTATATTGAGAAAGCAGAAAATTGAATTTAATAAACTTTTACATGCCTACAATATGAAATTCTGAAAAAGAATCAATTGCTCTTCTCCTAAACTCTTATATAGTAATATACAGATTAAATTTATTGTGATAAATGGATCTATTTTGGTATGCTCGCTATGAAGTGAGTGAATTCTCTGAGAGTACAAATGCTTAAGCCATAAAAATTCTAACAATGGCCCTCAATGGGAATTCAAGCTAGTCATGGGAATCCTAAAACTTTGGGAGTGCAGAAATTTCTATACAATGCTTATTTGCATCTGTATTATCTTCCATAGATTATATTCACCTCCTGAGAACAAAGTATGTCTACTTTTTATTATGCTACCAAAATGATAGTATCAGGGAGCTTAATAAATATTGCGAGTTTTTATTATTTTTCTGTATATAACATAGGTAAGGTTTCAAAGATTTTTTTTTAGTCTGTGCTCTATGTAAGCACTGGAAAAAACTGGCAGATTTTTTTGGAGAAAATATTAGGTGCTTAATAATCAAGTAGACAAGAAGTGGACTCTAAGATAAGGCTCCACACTTCAAGAGACCAATAAACTATTTGGGGAAATACAACATAAAAGGAATAGTTAAATAGTAATTGAAGGTTTGAAGAAAGTCAAGGGTGGGAAATGTGTCACTGAAGGGAAAGCAGGAGTGAAATTGCCTCTGTGAAACTTTTCCATAATCTGTAGAGCCATTTTATCTTGCATCTACTTCTATTACTGCTTTAAAAATAGAAACTATTTATTTATGTGTCTGTCTTACTAATCGAATGTTAATTCCTTAGGGCTAATGCCTTACTCATCTTTGTATCATCTAATCCAAGCACAATGTCAGCTACTAGAAAGAGCTCTACAAATAAGTGTTTAATGAATGTAGAAGTTCAGAAAACAGAGAGCACATCAGATAGAGCAGTGAAGGGAGACTTTGGAAAGAGGCAGAATAAAGGATGGGTAAGATTTAGATACTGCAAATAGGTAAAAGGTTGATGCTAGGCTAAATTTTTGGCTACCCTAAAATGCATTTGAAAGAAAAGATCAACAAACAAACAGTTTGTTTGGAGTAAAATATTTTGGTAGTGGGCAATTAGGATAGATAGTTAAATTTGGACTTGATTATGATTTGGATGTTACCCTTGAGACAATGAAAATTTATTAAATATTTAAGGCATAATAGAGATAAAACAAAAGAATATATTCTGACCAGGGTTTGAACTGAGAAGTCTGATGAAGAGTGCCATCTGCTGTGAGACCAAGGAAGTGCATGCAAGGAAATTAAAAGTAAATAAATGAGAGGCTTTTTCTGGCCTTTGCACCTCCCTCCCCCACGCCCTTGGAATCAGGTCTGCAGCCCATTGCTGGGTCTAAGGTCCAGATTTGAACAACTAAACAGGAATAATCCTAGAACAGGGTGAACCAAGAATCAAAGAATGGCAGTAACACACTAGCCTCCTACCAATAAATCCCTACACAAGAGAGAGAAATTGAGCATCAGATTAAACCAACCATTATAATCAGATGTCTAGATATCAGCAAAAAAAATTGCAAGCCATACTAAGAAAATGGAAGAAATGGCACAAGCAAAAGAATACATCAAAGCCCCAAATGAGACACAGGATTTGAGACAACTAATCAAAGAGGTTTGTACAAACCTCCTAAATCAAAGCAATGAGTTGAAAGACAAAATGGCTAAAGAAATAAAGGACATCAAAAGGCACTGGGTGAGCACAAATAATTTGAAAACCTGAATAGAAAAATAACAGAGCTTATGGGAATGAAAGACACAATAGGTGAGATAAAAAACATATCAGAGGAACACAACAGCAGACTTGAAATGAAAGAAGAAAAAATAAGTGATGCAGAAGACAGAAAAGCTAAAATTGAGGAGAGGGAAGAATAGAGAGAAAAGAATGGAAAATATTGAGCAGGGACTCAGGGAGTTTAATGATAACATGAAGTGCAACAACATACATGTCATAGGAGTTCCAGAAGGAGAAGAGAGGGGAAAAGGAGCAGAAAGAGTATTTGAAGAAATAATAGCTGAAAATTTCCCATCTCTCATGAAAGAAAGAAATTTACACGTCCAAAAAGCACAGCATACCCAAATCAGAATAAATCCTAATAGACCTACTCCAAGACACATACTACTCAGAATGTTAAATGCCAAAGATAGAAGATTCTGAAATCAGCAAGGGGAAAGCAAACCATCACATACAAGGGACACTCAGTAAGACAGTGTGAATTTCTCATCAGAAACCATGGAGGCAAGAAGACAGTGGTATGATATAATTAGGATACTGAAAGGGAAAAATTTCTAAGTGAGAATTCTTTATCCAGGTGAGTTTAAAATATTCACAAATAAGCAGAAACTAAGAGCATTCATAAAAAAGAATCTGGCTTTGCAAGAAGCATTAAAGGGAGCCTTACAACCCAAAGTAAAAGATAGGAGAGAGGAGCTTGAAGGAGAGTGTAGAAGGGAAAACTATGAGAAAGGATAATCAATGGAGTAAAAAGACAGATGAAAATGAGATATGACATATGAAAGCCAAAGAATAAAACGGTGGAAATAAATAATTCATTTACAGAATGTGAATAAATTAAACTCTCCAATCAAAAGATATAGACTGACTGAATGGGAAAAAAAAGAAAACATGAGCCATCCATATGCTGTCTACAAGAGACTCACCTTAGATCCAGAGATACAAATTAACTGAAAATGAAAGGTTAGAAAAAGATACTCCACACAAGCAATAGCCAAAAAAGAGCAGGGGGGAGCTATACTAATATCAGACAAAACAGACTTTAAATGCAAAAAAGTTATGAGCTGCTGTGGAAGTTTGGCACTAATTATGAATTCAAAAATAGGTATTAGATTATGTTTGTAAACTGGTCTGTTCCTCAGGGCATGATTACATTATAATTAGGGTATTGATTGGGTCATGTCAGGAGGACATTGAGCTCCATCCTTTGGTGGGTGGGGTCTCAAAGATAAAAGACATGGCAAAGGACAGAGTTGGAGTTTTTGAGTTGGATTTCTGAAGCTGAGGAGCTTGGTCATGAGGAAGGAGAGAAGGCCCCGGGAAGAGACGAGCTGTTCACCTGATAGTCTACAGCTGACCTTGTGGAGGAAACAGAGTTGCTGAGCCCAGAGAGAAACAGAGCCCCAGGAAGAGAGGAACCCAAGAAGCCTGAACCCTGGCAAACGTCTGCAGCTGTCTTGCTCTAATACGTGGCAACAGACTTTGGTGAAGGAAGAAACTTATGCTTTATGGCCTGGTAACTGTAAGCTTCTACCCCAAATAAATACCCTTTATAAAAACCAACCAATTTCTGGTATTTTACATCAGCACTCCTTTGGCTGACTAATACAGGTGGGGACTCACAGAGAAAACTACTTGTCAGAGAAAAGAGCGAGAGTTTTGACACAGAGCCTGGGGAAGTAAAGACATGGAGAAGGAGGACACAGTGGAGTTTTGAGCTGGAGCCCCAGGAAGTAAACACACAGGAGAAGAACACAGAGAAATAGTGATGGTTCCATAGACACAGCAGAGACCCTGGGAAGAGAGAGAGCCTGATTGTCTACAGCTGACCTTGTGGAAAGACCAGAGCAGCTGAGCCCAGAGAAAAACAAGTCCCAGGAGAGAGTCAAGCCTTATCCCAGACTACAGCTGATATTGGAAGAAGTGGGACCAAGGAGGCTTAAGAGGAAGAGGAAGGCTGGATCCTTGCAGACAGCAGCCATCTCGCTCCAACACGTGGTGACAGACTTTGGTGAGGGAAGTAACTTACGCTTTATGGCCTTGTAAAGCCCCATAATTTATTTGGGCTTCTACCCCAAATAAATACCCTTTATAAAAGTCAAAAGATTTCTGGTTTTTGCATCAGCACCCCTTTGGCTGACTACTATAGATGCATAAGGCCATCATATATTAATCAAAGGAACAATCCACCAGGAAGAAGTAACAGTCATAAATATCAATGCACCTAACCATGGTGCCCCAAAATTCATGAAACAAACTCGTACAAACCTGAAAGGAGAAACAGACATCTCTATAATAATAGTTGGAGATTTCAACACACCACTCACATCAATAGACAGAACAACTTGACAGAAGATCAACAAGAAAACAGAGAACTTGAAAATCTGATTTTGTTTATTATTATTATTATTATTATTGGAATAATGAAAATGGTCTAATAGTGCTCAAAATGATGGGTGCACAGCTATGTGATTATAACAAATACCACTGATTGTACACTTTGGATGGATTGTATGTTTTATTAATATGTATCAATAAAATTGATTTTTAAAAATCTTATTTTAGGTTGTATATGTGTTAATAGAATAAAATTTTTTTTAAAAACTCAGGCAATTGCACAACACAAACAGTGAACCCTAAGTTAAACCATGAACTATAGGTAATAGTATAATTAGAAACATGTGCTTTCATAAATTGTAACAAATGTACCACACCAATGTAAGGTGTTAATAATAGAGTGGTAAATGGAAGCCCTATATTTGATGTATGATTATTCTGTAAATCCACAACTTCTCTAATAAAAAAAGAAAAACAAAACTATTCATCAGGAACAATATTCATCTAATAGGTTGTTTAAAAAATGTACAACTGAGAATACTTTAATTGATTAATATAGAGCTCAGCAAGTTTTTTGAGAACTGATGGGAGACTCATGTGTTTTAAAAGCATAATTTGACTCTCTAAGGAGAATTTAATGTATTATATAACAAAAACTCTGTGGTTTAAGGCAGAGTACAAGTGGTATAAAATATAATATGTGTTAATTTAGTTTAAAAGAGTTCTCTGATCAAAGAATTTGTGTGTTATTGTCAGGTACATCATATAAGTACAGGAGAGAAATTGATGCAAAGGGGAATTTTAATATAAAAATGTAGTAAATCCCTGTCAAACTAAGTTCCAATTTCCATGTTTTTATTCAGTGAAGAAAACAACATTCATCATTGCCACTTGTTAAGGATTATGAAATTTTAACTCTCAAACAAAACACTTTTCAAAAAAGACAAGAAAATGTTAAACATGATGCTATCTTGCTAGAATAGAGTAGTGAAATTCAGGGGAATCTAGAATGATCATTCAAGAAATAAAGAAGTTTAATTTTATTCTTATGTATGATAACAGGTATAAGATGAAGAATGCCATTACAAGTACACATTATGTAGAAAACATAAAGACGAAAGTACATCATAAGCTTAATCAGGCCAGTAGTATTTTCAATATTGAGCAATATAGTACTGACACTAAGCAGAATTTGAAGTCAGCATAGTTATTTTTGTCCATTATAATGTACCTTGATGACCAAGTCTCTTGGCATAAAGAAAATAAATATTAAAATATTTTCATTAAACCATTAGTATTACTTCACATACACTATCTTATCCCATATACTAAATTTGAAATTGCTTAATAGTAACGACATTACTCATCTTACCATGAGACATTAAAACACCAAACAGACAAGGGCTCAGTAGCTTTATTCCCTGAGCATTAAGAGTGTTTGGGAAAGCTTGTTTTCAATTTGAATGTACAAAATCCCACCATAACAATAAGAAAAAGGAAAAATCTATAAAATCATAAGCTATTGGAGCTAATTAGTGGGCTAAGGTTCAAAGTAACTAGGATCACTGAATTCCAAAGAATGACAAGCCCCTCCAAGGAGAAGTAGGATATGCAAAATTTGCTTTTTTGGTAAAACACAGGAGAAATAGGTGGCAGTCATCAAAACAGTTAAGAAGAAAACAGCTGAAAATGTAACAAATACTTAAAGGCCAAATATAGGCCAGTATGACAGTTTTGAAACCTTGGAAATTCCATAGAAATAAGCATTTACAAGCACTCACTAATGCTTGCCCATGTGCCCTAACCAGGTGCTCATAAGAATTGGACATAGGGCAGGAGACTTGAGAGAAACTTTTTGGTGATGCAGGCTTGTGGGAGGTGATTGCTGCTGAAGACAGATGCACTGCTCAGCCGTGTTCTGAATGCTTTTCTTCATGTGAAAAAAAAGAGGTGTCTTTGGGAAAGGGGAAGGAAACCTTCTGTATCCCCTTAACCTTGATCTGATATCAGGTAAAGTTTGGCTTGTGTTGGAGTAGAAATCGAAGGAAAAGACATCTGCCACTAGGGATGGGAATAGGAAACTTACTTGAGCCATGGCCTTTCACTAATAAAAAATAAGAGTTCTGCTACCCCTGGGGAAGGAAAAGACCATGGGGAGTATAACAACTTCTGACATTAACTACAATACAATTCTGACTCGAACTACCCAGAGTTAGGCTAGTCGACACAGATGAAAGGCAAATCATCTACAAGATGGCCTTTCAGACACCAGCTACAAGTTTAGGGGTTCTGGGGCCACCTGCACTTCTGACCTACTGGATTACCATGCAGGTTTGATAATTTACTAGACCATCTCACAGAACTCAGGAAAGCATTATAGATATCACTACAGTTTCATTATAGCAAAAAAGGATACAAATTCAGAAGAAGACTAAAAAAGAGACACAAAGGGCCTGTTCTGGGAGGGTTCCCCATGAAGCTTCTGTATCCTCTCCCTCTGGTGACAAAATATGTCACCCTCCTAGCTCATAGATGTATATTATCAACCAGGAAGCTTGCATGAGCTTCAGCTTCGGTGTCCAGAGTTTTTATGAGCATCTTGTAAAGTAGGCGTGGTTATTGGAATCAATACCCACATGTCTGAACTCAATCTCTAATGTCTCTCCCCTCCTATGATGTGGTGCCTCAAAGCCCCAACCCCCTAATTACATGGTTGGTATTTCTGGTGTGGCCAGCCACCCAACGAAGACTACCTGGCTATCTGGCTGTACCCTGAGTCATCTCTTTAACGTAAGCAATCAGGTATGGTCCAAAGGGCCCGTAATGAATTACAAAAACACTTTTATCACAGGAAATTCTCACAGGAGCTGGGACCTCTTTTTAGAAGCCAAATTCCTTACTACACCAGGAGAAACTCTCTCTCTTTTATTTTTATTATTATTTTTTATTATATACCCCCCCCCTTCTGCTTGTTCTTGCTGTGTTGATTTTTGCGTTCTTCTGTGTTTGCTTGTCTCCCCACGTCACCGAGTCAGTTCACCGTGCACGGGCGGCTTGTCGTGCTTGCGGACGGCCTGTCCTGCTCGCGGGCAGCTTTGCTCTGCCTGTGGCAGCTTTGCTCTGCCATGGCAGCTTGCCTTCTCAAGGTGGTCTTCCCGCTCAAGGTTCGGTTCCCGGGGCCTCCCATGTGGTAAACCGGCTCCCTACCAATTGAGCTACAGCCGGCCCCAAGAAACTCTCTCTTTGTCTCAAGCATGCAGTCCTGCTGAAAGCTGAGTATGGGGCAGAAACACCAACAAAAATCCTCTAATACTCCTAGCCCCACCCTAAGCAAAAGGAAGAAGCAATCTATCACTGCAGGAATTTAGATGTTAGGGTGAACTAAAGGTAATTAAGCAAAGACCAAATCCAAACTGAGTTCAAGTGCTGCTTAGATTGACCTAATATCCACACTAATGAATTGACAGAAGTGTGACCATTTTCTGTTGTAAATTTACCTCAATAGCTATACCTTCTTCACACACAATGTCTGATAGGCAAACAAATATTGTGCAATACACTCACAAAAAAAAAAGAACAAAAAATGACCCATTATCAAGAGATAAAATCATCAGTAGAACCATATGAAGATGTAACCCAGATTGTGGAACTGTAGATAAAAAACTTTGAAATAACTATATTAAATATGCTAAAGGGTGTGGTGGAAAAGATGAACCCATGCATGAACATATGAGAAATTACAGCACAGATAAGGAGATATAAAAAGAATCAAATGAGAATGCAAGAAATGAAAAACATGATGTCAGATTGGCAGAATTCATTTGATGGGCTTATCAGCAGTCTGACTCTAGCAAAAGAAAGAATTGGTGAATGTTAAGTTAGATTGATAGAAATTATCCAAACTGAAAGAAAAAGAGAAAAAAAATGATGAAAAAAATAACAACAAAAACAAACATAACAGGGCATCCAAGAACAATGGAATAATAACAAATCACTCAACAAACAGATGATTGAGAGTTTCATATGGAGAAATTTTCAAAGAGATAATGGCCTATAATTTTCAAATCCAATGAAAGAGAACAAACAGCAGATAATAGAAATCAGAGAACCTCAAACAGGATAAATTCAAAGAAAATCTTACCTAGTCACATCATAGCTAACTTCTAAAAACTAAATATGAAGAGAAATGGCCAATTTAGTAGCAATAAAGATAATCTAGTGTGCAAATTGTAGCTGAAATGACGTTTCCCATTACAAGAAACCAGAGCTTCTTGGGGAATTGGCTGATTCCAGGTATGGGGCAGGAAATATACAAGATGAGCCTGGGACATTTTGATGTACATATAACTGAGACAGGTTAGTTTAGAAAAAGGGAAGACGAGTCCAAGACCTGGCAGAAAAACATTGCTATAAAACATGTGGCCAAGGAACCCCACTTGGAAATTCCCTTAGGGAAAGAACGCCACCAAGAAGCCTGCCAGAAGAACTCTGCAAGAACCTGGCCATGTGAACCCTATTTGGAATGAGATCTTGTTCGTGATCAGGGGAAAGCCCCAGAGACCCTCAAGGGGACTTATCAATGGGCCCCCTGGGGAACTGAGGGGTGGGGTAATCTATCAGAACAGCAAATAGCTGGGGCTTCTTGCTTGAACATTAGCAAGGGCAGGCATAATTAATAGCTTAATAAAGGTAACCCCACAAGCCAAATCACTCTCTCTGCCTGGAGAAGCCTGCACCTACATCTGGGGATGTGTAATCTGTTCTTTTCTCCCATTCCTGCTCTTTTCTCCCATTTTCTCAATAAACTACTGGGCTAACTAAACTGGCATGTTCTTAAATTCTTTTTTGTAGCATAGCCAAGAACCTAGAGCAATCCATTATCTCCCAACTTTCCCTAACTTCAGCAACAAAGACAGTTATTTAGGGAACTCAGGAACCAACCTGAAGAGGCTAATAAGAGTTACAGTGGATTGAAATTCACAAAATATGATTAAATTCATGAGTCCAAAATGATTTTATCTATCTATTCTATCTATATATTTATCTATTTACTTTCTTAGAAAGACAGTTTTTGGAATTAAAAAAGGAAAGAAAAAAATCAAGGGTATAAAAGAGAAAACCTTTACTTTATTCTCTTTCCTGTATGGGCTGTATTACTAGGCAACCAAACAGGAGGTGGGGGAGAATATCTCCTTATAAAATAATCCCAGCTCATCAATGAAAAGTCAAAGATAAAATTAGAATATCTGCTGTTTTCAATTCCCAGTGAAACAATGGATCTAGGCATTGAGCATTAATAGCAGCTAACTTCACAAAAAAGATCGAAGACCAGATTTAATCAGATGTACTTCCTGATTAAAGAACATACCGCCACTTATGGTCTTGCTAAAGGGAGTGAACTGAATTTGATCAAGCCTCTGGATACAGGTGTTAATTTGAAGGAAATTCACCGGTCAAAGAAATGTATTGAATTACATCATGAGCATACAATCGTAAAATCCAAACTGTGGGGAGCTCTACAGGCCAATGTTCCAGGTTATTTAAGAGATAAAATTGGGGCCGGCTCGATAGCCCAGTGGATAGAGCGCCGGCATACCACACGGGAGGCCCTGGGTTCGATTCCTGGGGACCTCTCCTAGCGGGCAGACCGCCTTGAGAATGGCAAGCCGCCATGGGCGGGCCGGAGCCGCCGTGGGCAGGGCAAGAAGCTGCCACGGACAGGACAAGAGCCGCCATGGGCAGGGCAGGTCGCCTGCGGATGGAGCGCAGCCAGCCACCCGCGAACTGAAGCAAGCGCCGGCCGTGAACGGACGCAGAGACCGCCCACAAGCGGGAAAGCCGCGCCTGCGCAGTGACCACTCTCAGCGCGTCGCCGCAGCGGGGGGAAGGGGAGATATGTAATAAAATAAATAAATCTTAAAAAAAAACAAAACAAAACAAAAAAAAAGAGATAAATTATAAGGAAAAGAAAGGGATGGATGAATAGTCTGTAAATTAAAAGAGACTGAAAAGGCTATCATTTAGAAAAAGAAATAAAATGGGTAAGACTAAATTATAGTGTCTAGTGACACACACTTTCATAATAAAAACCATTAAAATGACAACAAAGTGATTACTATTAAAAGTCAGGATAGTAGTTAACTTTGGAGAGAAGGAGCAGGCTATGATTGGGATGGGATACCAGGAAAGAGTATTAGGAGTATTAGGGTGTCTGGAAAATTCTATTTCTTGTCCTGGGTTGTGATTACAAGGTTATTTGCCTTATAATAATTCACTTATTTTGTTTTGGGTTTTCATACTTATGTTTTCTTTTACAGTAATAAGGTTGAAAAATAGTATGGCAGGGAAGAGCACTGCTTAACAACAACAACAGCAACAACAACAAAATGACTGCTAATAGGGAAAATTTGCAATTAAGGAATTTTTTGTGGCAAGGAGGATACTTTCATTTTGTCAGTAAACTATAAGAATCTTTTCATTCACTCAACAAAAAATATTTATTGTGTGCCCACTAAGCAGAAGTAGGGCATACCAGGTGCTTCAGATCTTCTAGAACTTATAGTCGGAAGATACAGCAGTTATTTTTATCACTTGAGGTATACCCAGGTAAAGAGAAAGCACACTAGATCTTTCTCTACATGGTGTTTAATTCAGGGAATTGATTGTACAGCTTAAAGAAGACTTGAGAAGCCAAAGTCGTAACCTAGACATTAGCAACATTAAAAAGCTGCTATCGGGAGTGGATGTAGCTCAAGTGGTTGAGTGCCCGCTTCCCATGTACAAGGTTCCAGTTTGATCCCCAGTACCTCCTGAAAATAAAAAACAAAGCTGCTATCCTCCATTGGGCTAGAGAGACAATGGGAGAACATGAACCCAGAACCCAGTAGGTAGGACCAAGGAGGGAGGGAAATTCTAATGGGAGCTGGAGGAAAGGAGATTCAGCTACTAGTAGGTCTTCTCCATGAATTAAAGAAAGAGGGGAAAATAACCTGGCACTTTCCTCTTCCCATCCTCCAATCTTCCTCCAGAAACTCTCCTTGATCAAACCTATCCAGAAACAAGAAGTCAAGGTAGCCTGGGAAATATAATTTTGTGCGATACAGAGCAGAGCAAGGGAGGACAGAGAAAGGATCTGAGCAAAAGACAAATGACTGATCAGTGTATCAGTAAATAATATGATGTGGTTTGAAATGCCAAGCTTGGATGCTTTATTAGAAATACAAGGGCAACAATTAGATTTAGTAGGCTCCTTGTTAGAGTATCTTACAGGCTCCATGTTTCAAAAAGGGATGGAGAAATAAGAAAACATTTGAAAAAAATCAGTTAAAGTGATTAAAAAGCTGAAAATTAAACCTATGTGTTAAAAAGAGGGACTTGTTTTGTATGTGGAAGGGGAGAAAAGGTAAGCTGAGGACAGAATTATAGGATTTGCTTAAAACAGCAGAAAGTGTTAAGGTTAAATATACGAATAATTTTCTCTCAGTTGAACTAAACATGTTGCTACAGAAGTGATAACTTGAAAAACTTTGAGGAGCTAAAGTACCCCATAGTTTTAGTGGTGTGTAGATCTGCTTTATAAATTCTCAGTTGCCAAGAAGAGGCAAACTAAAAGAAAAGTCTTTACTTAAACTCAGTATTTTTCTAAAGAAGCAGTTCAGTATGGTAGAAAGAACATGGCAATGTGGCCTTTGGCATCAGACAGAAGTGACTTTGCGTCCTGGCACTTTAACGCATTGGCTATGTGACTTTGAAAAAGTCACATATTTATTATGACCCTCATTTTTCTTATCAATAAACAGAGATATAATCCAACCTTCATAAGTTTGTAGTGAGTAATAAATATATAAAACATATAGTAGCTTTTTAAATTAGTAGTGTCTATTTACAATTATTATTTTTATTAGCAATAATATCAAAGTTGGCATCTAAAGGGAAAGTAACATCTAAAATCCTCTCCAAGTTTTCCATGATTACAAATTCTCATCTGCTTATCTTTTCAATAGAAAATGCTTAGAAGTATCAAAACAGTTCACACAAAGATCAGAATATACCCTGGACTTTTAGTGGACAACTTTTTCTTCCTTATTACTTAGAATCCTTTCTTTGGGCACACCAGGCCAACTAGTCTCTTAAGAGATCTTTCTTTCAATAGGAGAAATGAGCCAATGCCAAGGTGGTCCTGCTACCTGCAAAACAGTCACATGTTTTCAGCCTAAGATTTATGGCAAATTTGAAAGTTTCATCATAAATTTATTCTTTAGATGGCCAATGGAAAATGAGTCAACATGAATTTTAAATCCATTTCTTCCCATCTAAGCTCTTCTGTCTCCCTGAGTTTCTCAAATCTATCAAATGAATGGGCTTATATTGCTTTGATAGGTCCCCTTGTAGTTGATCTATGAAGACTGGTTTATATTGAGTAAATAGTTAATAAGTCTCAGAAACAGAATTTTGGGCAATACTAACTTAAATATGTGTTTTCCCTATTAGAATTCATTCTCTCTTTGGTATGAAAAAGCCCTGCACAAAAGCATATAGGCATATAGGTTTTTCTTTGAAATGGATTTTAAAATATGTAACTATGTACTAAAAACGTGACATTAGAAATCAATTTATAGTGAAGAAATAGTTTGGCTTTTTGTCATGTGCTCCATCTTAAGCCATTGGTAAACAGTTTGCCAGATCAGTGACCCAACCTTTGTTCTCTTCACTGATTGAAGAGGCTAATGGACTAACAGCATTTTTATTTTGGCTCCTTGTTGATCACGACTCTAACAAGTGAACAGAAGGGCTTATTTGTTAGAAATTCTGGTGAACAGCTTGTTGCAAGTTTAATCAAAACAAGTTTCTATTCAGACCTAGTTTGTCACTCTTGGTAAATGAGGTGACAATAGACAGTGTCCTTTATGGAATCTTGGAGGTAAGTCTTGGCCAAAGGGAGGTGTGTTTATTCTTAAGGCCTTTTTGAAGATTCTGCATATTTTTTTTTATATCTTCTGGAGAAATGATCAGTTTTTGTGACCTTCAAACTATCCCTTGATAACTTGTCAAAATCTAGCAGGAAAATTTTATGACTTGCTGTTTATTTTAAGTGATTATTTAAAGGATATTTGCATCATAATCTTGTTTTTAATGAGTCAATGTTTGGAGAGAGAATCAGATTAGAACATATTTATTCTAAGTAGTCAGTGTCATTATCACTATAACAAATTCCCAATAATAAAACAAAGGGGAATTGAATGTGAATATAAAGGTTCAAAAGAATTCAATAACTAGTGTTTTAGTTTCTAAAGGCTGCCAATGCAATATAGCAGAAATGTGTGGCTTTTATAATGAGAATTTATTAGGTGAAAAGCTTACAGTTCTGAGGCTGTGAAAAGGTCCAAATCAAGGCATCACCAGAAGCTGCTTTTCACTGAAGGTCCGCTGCTGGTGCTCCTGGACTCCTGCCATGTGGCAAGACGCTAGGCACTCCTGCCGGTCTGGTTCTCTGCCTCCTCCTCCAGGCTTACTTCTTCCCCCAGCTCAGCTGTGGGAGCTCAGGCATATGGCTCATCTCTCCCCTCTCCTCCGGGCCTCGTCTCTTCTAGACTTTCAGGGTTTCTCTATCTCTGCTGTTTTTTTCTCTGTCTGTGTCTCTGCTTTCAGTCCTCCGTTTATGATGGATTCTAGCAAGAGGACCATGACCCACCCTTGGTCATGCTTCACTGAAGCAATGCAATTAAAGACCCCCCTCCCCACCTGAATCCAATCCAATCAATGGGTCCCACACCTACAGAAACAAGATCTTTTCTGAGGTCCACAGAAAGCTTCAAACTGTCACAACTAGCTTTTAATCACTTGCAGTTCCAGATAATTGAAAACTAGCAGAAGGTCCAGACCACAAAGACAGTTCTGGTCAAAAAAGTATATCAGGAAAAGTTAAAAATGTTAAGGGCAGTTGTTCTAGAAAAAGAAAGTAAATGTGATTTAACCACTTACAGTTTTGAAGGTCACTATTACTCTACGGCAGTGGTTATCTGGTTCTCAGCAGAGAGTGATTATGTCCCCTTCTCCCCAACTGCGAGGACATTTGGCAATGTCTGGAGACATTTTTGATTGTGGCAACTGGGGACAGAATTGCTCCTGGCATCTAATGTGTAGAGGCCAGGGATGCTGATAAACATCTTACAATGCACAGGACAGCCCCCCCACCCCCAAGA
>PVKH010011034.1:0-17939 GCA_004027955.1 Chaetophractus vellerosus | reverse complement strand
AATCTTTAAAAAAATAAAAATAAAAAAAAAATAAAATACTAATACCCTCTCATCAATGATGAAAAAGGAAACATGCTAAGTAAAAGAAAGTAGGCAAAAATTACTGCATAATTTTTTACTCCACCAAAGCAGAATGTAAACACAAGTAAATTGCAGAGATAGAAATAGATTATAGTTATGTATGGCAGGGGAAGGATAGCTACATTGAGAGGTGACTACTAATGGGTAGATTTTTTAATGCTGATTTTTTGTTTGATTTTTTAAATTGCTTTTTTCTTTTCTTTCTTGGAGCAATTAAAGTACTCCAATATTGTTTTAAGTGATAAATTCACAACTCCATGTTATGCCAAATGCCATTTACTTTACAGTTTAGATTGTATTGTTAATGAATAAACTTCAATAAAATTGATTAAAATGATAATCAGATGCTTAGACATGAGCAAATCTATAAGTCATACTGAGAAACTGGAAGTTCTGGCTAATTAAAAAAAATAATTTGGAGCAGCTAATTAAAATTTGGAACAGCTAATCAGAGATGTTCAAACAGATATCCTAAATCACTGCAGGGAGATGAAGGAAAATATTCATAAAGAGATGGAGGTTACTAAGAAGATAATGAAGATAATATGTGAACAATAAGAAAACTTGACAATAAAAGTGAAATGAAGAAATTATTGGAGTGAAATGCAAAATAGTAGAGATTATTTAAAAAACACTAGAGGCATAAGGCTGCAGATTTTCCCAGTCAGAATAAATAAATCAAAATTCTAAGAGACATTAAAATCAAAATCATATGGTCAGAAGACCAGATAGAGGAAAGAATAGATAAAATTGAGCAGTGTCTCAGAGACTGAGTAACAGCACAAAGCACAAAAACATATGCATTAAGAGTGTCCAAGAAGGAGAAAAGGGAAAGGAGTAGAAAAATATTTGAGGAAATAGTGGCAGAAAATTTCTCAACTTTTATGAAAGACAAAAATATAAATGTCCAAGAAGTGCAATATCCTCAAAATAGAGTAAATCATAATAGACCTACTCTGAGACACATATTAATCATAATGGCAAATGCAAAAGTACAATGAATTCTGAAAGAAGAAAGAAAAGTGATTTGTGACATAAAAGTGATACTAAATGAGATTAAGTGCCTATTTCTCATTAGAAACCATGGAGGTATAAAAACAGTGGTAAGAAATATTTAAGGCACTGAAAGAGAAAAGACTGCCATACAAACATTATTTATCCAGATAAACTATCCTTCAAAATGGAGGAGGAGTTTAAATTATTCACAGATGGATAAAAAATAGGAGAGTTGTCCACAGGAGACCAGCTGTACAAGAATTACAAAAGGGAGATCTTCAGGTTGAAAGGAAAAGAGGATAAAGTGAGTTGTTATATAGTGGAGAAACAAAGATCCATAGTAAGGGTAGACAAAAAGGGAAATGCAAAATCTAATACTACTGTACAATTAATACAAAATTCAACTTTTAAATTTATATAAAAATCAGAATAGAACTGAACAAGGAAAAGGCATATTTCTGGATAATAGACATGGAGAACATAAAGAGCAAACATGGAACAAAAATAACAGAAAAGGGGAAATAGGAATATGGGAACAGAGAACATTTATACCATGGTATCTAAGTAGGTATTCTAACCCAAATTATTAGGTTATAAATGAGGTTGTGTAATATAAACCCAGGGTAAGCACAAAGAAAGCATTTTAAAAAAATATAAAGATACAGAAATTAGAAAAGAGTCAGTAAGATACATCACAAAAGCTCAACTATACAGAAAAGGTGGTTGTGATAAAGGAAATACAGGCAAAAATGATATGCCATATAATAAAATAATAACATGGCTGAAATAAGTCCTGCCTTAGCAGTAATAACAATGGACATTAATAGAACAAACTCCCATGTCAAAAGACACAGCTTTTTGGAAAGGATAAAAACCATGATCCATCTATATGTTGGTTCCAAGAGACCCATATTTGTCCTAAAGAAAAAAATAGGTTGAAAGTGAAAGGGTGAAAAAAGATGATCCATGAAAATAGTAACTAAAAAAATTGGGGCAGATATATTAATATTAGGCAAATAAACATTATGTCAAAAACTGTACTAAGAGACAATGAAGGACACCATATAGTAATTAATATATAATTAATGCATTCCACCAATAAGAAACAACAATCATAAATATTTATGCATGTAATGATGGTGACCCAAAATACAGATAAACACTAGCTGAAGTGTTGTCTATCTGAAGGGACAGATAGACAACACTACAAAAGTAGTTGGAGACACTCTCATCAGTAGATAGAATATCTAGAAAGAAGATAATAAAGAAAAAGAGAACTTAAAAAATATGATAAATGAACTATACCTGTGGAACATATACAGAACATTGCAACCGAGAGCAGAAAGACATAATTTCTTCTCAAGTGAACATGGTTCATTCTCCAGGATAGACCACATGTTAGGTAACAAATCAAGTCTCAATAAACATAGAAATACTGGAATCATGCAAAGCATCTTTTCTGACCATAATTCAATGAAGCTGGAAATCAATAATAGGCAGAGAACTGGAAAATCCACAAATATTTGGAAGATAAGTAACACTCAGTCAATCAACTGGGTCAAAGATGAAACTGCAAAGGTTATCAGCAAATAACCTGAGATGGAGGAAAAAATCATATAACATATCAAAACTTATGATATGCAGTGAAGACAGTGCTGATTGGGAAATTTATAGCCCTAAATGCTTACATTGAAAAAGAAAAAAAAGAGCTAATAACAAATATTAAATGCACAATGGGAAAATAAGAAAAAAAAAAACAGCAAACTAACCACCTAATATGTAATCCTTATAAAGAATATTATCCACAGTGAGTTAAGAATTCTACACTCACAATAAAATTTAGCACTGAGTTAATAAGTGACCAGGCATCTGGTTCCTATGAACTATTTGGACTTAGACTAATCTCTGCTGAATACAAACATGTGGGCACCTCAAAATGGGTCCCTGCTCTGTAGTTTCTGTTTTTCACAAAGAATCATAGCAAATATCTAAGACGGTGAATATTGAACATTGAAACTATGTGTTCCTATAGTTTTTATTTACTGACCCATTTATAGAATAGAGCATTTTGGGATGTGGTGTACCTCCTCAGGAGAACTAGCCACTCTCCTGGAGAAAGGAATTATTGTTCTAAAGGGAACTAGCAAATCTCAAGTTGCATGACCACACTGAGATAATAGATTTGGTTTCTTAAAAAGTGGAGCCCCTTTTGGTTGCCGGTTGAAGTCTCACCCAGGAGAGGACACTATTCCTGAGAACTTGATTCCAATCAGGACCCTGGCTGGCTGATGAAGGGAGTTCCCAGCATTGTGAAAGATGAGATTTTGTGTTTTCCCCCGATTTGGTGAGTAGTGGTATGTACTTTTTTTCTGTGTCATTTAATTTTGTTTACTCTTCATTTCTGTGATTGCTTAATTGACATAATCATTTGATATAACCTGAAACTCATTTGATTGAATAAAGCTGCCTTTGCATAGCATTTAGAGATTCTGCCTCTTCCTTAGCAAAACATTTTGACAAGGTCATCAGGATGAATTTATTTAGTGGTACCGCTGGGTTCAAACTGAATAAACCTATAGATTCCATCCCTGGATAGAAGGACTCCCCTTTTCCTAGTTTGGCTATGTAATGAGCAAAACACTCAAGAGTGTGTGAGAACTGCCCAATCAAATTGTCCAAAGCCTTAACAGGTATTTCAAGTTTTGCACACAGTACCTGATATGAAAAGAATAACACAATTTTACTTAGTATGTAGGGGATGATGGCTGCTTATGGCATACAAGCATATTGTTCTGTTAAGAGAACAATGCAGTCTTTCTATGTTACAGTGTCAAACCTATACATTAAGTGATGAAGTCCATACTTACCAGAATGTAGCTGAAAAACCGTCTGTACCAGTGACCAGATACAAATATAAGAAAGGAAAAGGAAGGTGTGATTGGCATTGGCCTGTAGCTGGGCCCAATGGGGATCCAGATGAATGGGATGGAAATATTTGGGAAGAGGATTCAGATGAGGATCCCAGAAGGCCTGTTAGAGCCTCAAAAGATGCAAAATCCCTGAGGCAAGACCGTTAGTGAGAAGAAGTATGGAAAATAATAATGGGCAATCTGGTAGGCATGATGTTTTTTGAGGATTTTACCCAGGAAGAAATTAATGATATCATCTCTCCAGCTAGTCAGAAGTCCAGAGAGTCACCGATTGCATGGCTGGTGTGTCTCTATAAGTTAGGAGCTGGAGATATAAGGTTAGACCAAGGAGATGCTTTTAAGTTTAAACCTATCTCATTGGAACTTTGCACACTATAATCATTTTGGGAATGGAGCTCTAATTAATATCTGCCCTATGCTCAGGGGCAGCATACAGAAGGCACCACATTGTTAACTCTTGCAGTTCAGGGAGCTCAACAACAATATCCCTCTGAGGAGTTGTGGCCCAATGCTGATCACCCCTTATATACTCTTAAAGACTGTGTACAGAAAATTAAAAAGGAGGCAATGAAGGTAGTACTTGTTATAGGGCATGCAGAAGATCTTATGAGTATTCCTTTAGAGGTAAGAATCAGACACAAAATCATTAAACTGCTCCTTCTGCATACAAACATATAATTATGACTACTCATGAATGGAACTGATCAACCTCTAGATAGAGTAATTAATAGTATTTTACAATTAGAAGATTTAGGAGATTGGAATTTGCATAAGCTTATGGAAGAGAGAAAAGGGTCCCTGGAAACTCAGCACCTTGAGTCTCTCAAAAAACATGTTTGCAGAATTTTTGAGGGTTGGAGTGAAGTGGGATGACATTGATGGAACAGACACAAAGGATTCATGGAAAATGTATAAAGATAAAGGTTTACATATAAAACAGGCCTAGATTAAAGATCCTGAGGGCCAAAGAAATAAAGCAATCACTCTTGCTCCTTCAGCAGAACCTAGTGCACCTTCTTATACAGATCTGTTGTCAGGATTTTGAAAGGATGGTCAAGCCCCAGATAGCAAAGCTATTGGCAGTCGTGACATGTGGCCTCATGTTAAAGTAAAAATATTTTGGAAAAATGGATCACAAACTTTAGTAAGAGCATTAATAGATACTGGGGCAGAGGCCATCATAATTTATGGAAATCTCAAGATGGCCAAAGGGAGACCAGTGACTATTACAGGATCAGGGTGGGGAAAGAAATTAAATCAGCACAAGTTAAACTAGATATGAAGATTGGCCAATTACCCAGAAAAACCTACACAGTACTAATTGTCCCAGTCCTGGAATATATAATTGGAATAGATAAATTAAAAAGAATGGCACTAAATTTAGAAGAAGGGAAATATCAATTTGGAGTTCATGTAACTAAATTCATAACCCCAATAGTGGTAGGCAAACTGTTAATGCCTCTTATACAAATTCCAGGTGCCACTAAAATAATAAGAAAGAAACAGTATAGAATCTCCAATGGGAATGAGGAGATTACAACCACTGTAGAAGATCAGGTGGCATCAGGGGTGTTAATTAACATCACCTCTGAATGAAACAACCCCATCTGGCCAGTGAAAAAATCTGATGGAACTTGGCAAATGACTGTAGATCATCAGGAATTAAAAATACATTCCCAGTGACTGCTGCTGTGCCAGATACATTCACATCAATAGAAAATATTCACTGTCATCCTGGAGAATGGTATGCTATTATTTATTTGGATAATGCATTTTTTACTATTCCCATATCCCCTGAGTTAGGGAAACAATTAGCTTTCATGTGTCAAGGCCAATAATTTGCTTTTACTTGAGTTGCCACAAGGATACATTCATATTTGTCACCAGATAGTTGCTGAGCATATTGAGCAATGCTCCCTAAACAGAGTACAAATTGTGCATTATATCGATGATGTTTTATTGTAAGAGGAAAGGAAGATGATATCCAACAAGCCTTGACCAAATTAATTGAACATTTAAAAAGTATGGGAAATTAAGCCATCCAAAATACAAAGACTAGCTAAAGTCATAAAATTTTTAGGAATAATGTGGATTAAAGGACAACAAGAAATTCCCCCTAAAGCTAAACAAAAGATATTAGAATTTGCTACCACACAAAATAAGAAACAAACACAGCAGTTTGTAAGTTTATTTGGCTATTGGAGGAAACATATTCCTCATTTGGGGCAGATATTAAGTCCATTATTTAAAGTAACTAGAAAAAATATGAATTTGATTGGGGAATGGAACAGGAAAAAGCATTTGAGCAAGCCAAACATGCTATACAAGCTGCTATGAATTTGTGGTCCCTTAGGGATAGGCCAGTTGAATTAAAAATGACTGAATCTAAACTATGCTAATTGGAGTTTATGACAAAATCAAAATGGAAAAAGACTTCAAGTAGGATTCTGGGGAAGAAAATTACCAGAAGCTGTACAATCATATACCCCTTTTAAAAAAACATCTTCTCGCTTGTTATTGGGCTCTAGAAGATACAGAGCCCCTGACATTCAGTTTTAATGCATCCTGAATTATCTATTATGAATTGGGCAAATAGCTCTCCAAAATCTCACCCTACAGGACATGCCCAAGATGCTAGTAGTATTAAATAGAAATGGTATATTCACAATAGGACTAAAGCTGGGGACACAGGAATCAGTTTGTTACATGAACAAATAATGGAAACACTTAATCAGACATCTCCTTAGAGAACATTCCCTTGAAACCCCTCCAGAACTCCCCAGTAAAATGGGGAGTCCCATATGATCAGTTAAATTATGAACAAAAATGACATACTTGGTTTACAGATGGAGTTGCTAAATATGTTTGTCCCATTAGACATTGGAAGGCAGTAGCCTATAATCCTAAATGGGATCTCACCCTAACTACTTCTGCAGAGGGAAAAAGTAGCCAGTATGCTGAGTTGTATGCAGTATTTTGGGCTATGCAACAAGAATTTCTTAAGCAATGTCATATATATACGGAATCCTGGTCTGTGGCAAATAGGTTAGCAACTTGGATGCCTAAATGGGCTAATGACCAATGGATGGTATCTGGCAGAGTGATTTGTGGAAAACCATTATGGCAAGATTTTTAGGATATTGCTAACAAAACCCATGTAACTGTTTTCCATGTGGATGCTCATTGCTCTCCTCTTCCTATAGATAAGATTTTTAATCAAGTGGCAGATAATTTGTCAAACTGCTGCCACAGTGGGAGAAAACAACATTACAGATTTATTTGGACTAACATCATAGGCTCATCAGAAGGCTGGCTGTTTAGGTGAATGCACTATTTACAGGTTTGGATAAGAGCATCCTTTTAATTTTGTGCCATTACCAGCTGAAATTATAACTCAAGGAAAAAAATCATACTGTATCTATTATATTCCCCAGAAGTGAAAATGCTTATAACCTATCTAATAGCCATCATTGTTTATGGGAATCTTAAAGATCATTTTCAGCCTCCTGTGGCTCCTGAGTATCTCTTTGGTGGGAATCCCCATTAATACTTTTCTTCAATGGGCATCTACATTCACTTATGCCCACAATCAGACATAATGTTGGGTGTGTGTTGATCTTCCTTCACCTGGAGACTTGGGACTTCAATGGACATTGTCTACTGCCAACTGGACAACTTGGATTACAATTCTGACCTGGCTACTCATCAGCTGGAATGTTTCTAAATGGACAGACAACTTTCCCAATGATTTTGCCCAAACTCTCCAACCCTTTTAGAGTGACATCAAAAATACATTAGATCCCTGGTGTGAGAACAACTTTATAAGACCAAAACTACCCTGGGAGTATCATTGTTTGATGGAATGGGATGGCACACAGCTGAGTACATAACTTTTCCTCATCAAGTTCCCCTGTGTATGGAAAGAACCTTTGGGATACATAATATGGGATGGACACCATTAGAGCTATGTAATTTTACTTATCTTTTATCTAATACTAGCCTTTTTGGGTGGCAAAATTGTACCTTTAAAGCTGGTGCATACCCTTCCCCTAAAGGCTGGCTTTGGGTATGTGGGGCCAATGTGTGGCCCTACCTACCTTATAATTGGGTTGGAAGGTGTACTTGGGATCAGCCTTACATTCCTGCCACCTTGTATGACTACATGCCCCATACTCCTGCTAACTAGAATGTAATGAGAGCAGGTTATTGGGTAAAATGCACACCATGGTGATATTATACCCTAGCAGCATTTGTTCCTGGAGGAGTGGCTATTGTCACTGAGAGACATGTTGCAGCCTTAGCTAATCATACAGCCCAAGCTCTTAACAATTCTAACCATGCAATTGCATTACTTAATGATGAAACCTCTCAATTATGCAAAGCAGTACTTCAAAATATAATGGCTTTAGATATCTTAACTGCTGCCCAAGGAGGGCTCCTGAGGGTCCTGGAGATACTCAGGTCCCACAGTCATGGCAAATATCTCCAGAGTTTGGTGCCTTGCCATTGGGCCCTTCTTGGAGTTTGTGCTCCCAAGTGTGACACAGTTGGACTCTAATGTGACTTCTCTACACATGCCTCTTCTGCCCCTTTAATTTGAATCAACATTTGGTGCTTGATTTGGTATGTGTACATCCAAGAGACTTGAATCTCACATGACAATTAAAAGAACCCTGTTCCTTATACATGTGAGGTTTCCAACCATTCCACTCCCTCCACAACTCTCCTGTTTTACAATGTACATTATTAGCCAGGGCTCTGTGGACACTTAGATTACTCTCTTTTATAATAAAAACTTCACTATGTCTTGAGGAATATTTCAGTAATTTTAAAGGCTCTGTGTTAACTTATACATGGTTCCATGTTTGATACCTGGTAAGTATTGAATTTTGTTCTTCAATAAGATATGTTGATATGTTGAGCCATTACCACAATAATGTGTAAATAGGAGTGTGATCCTATTTAGAAGTAGGATTTTTGACCATAAAATTAATAATGATGAGGCCAAACTAGAAATTGCAGGTGATATAACTGGAAAGTTTATAAGGGGAAAAATATTATGGTGAGGGTGAGAGAGAGAAAGAGAGAGAGAGAGAGAGAGAGAGAGAGAGAGAGAGAGAGAGAGAAACATAATGAAAGCATAAATTGAGTTCTGTCATGAATTGCCACTGTCAGAAACGGAGAGACCTCAGCAAATGCATGACTCTGCCAACATCTTGATAATAAATTACATTGTCTAGAACTGTGTATTAATCCACCTCATAAATTTCTTGAATATTAAATAACCCATTTTATCATAAATGTTAATATTTTTATAGAAATTGTATTGCAGTATATCATTCATAGATGAAAATACATAAACAACAAGTGAATGGTAATAAAAGTTTGAACTTAAAAAACAAAAATGCATAGTATCATACAGGTGTTCCATACATCAATCTAACAACTTGCACTGTTGTGAGACATTTGTTACAAATTATGAAAGAGTATTATTAAATTTATTTTGGCTGGTAAGTAATTTGAAAAATAAATTTGTCTGCCACATAGGTATTTTTTTTTCTGTCTCCTCATCACATAAAACATCTGGGTAGATTTTCAGATTTGTACGAGAAGGTTGCATAGATTAACTTCAAATATGTACAGTAAGAAATAATATATTTTGAAGCTAAATCAGACGCTGTGAGTTGGGCTGAAAAGCTCAGGAATTTGGCAACCTGTCAGTGTGGCTTACTTCGGAATTTATGCTCCACAGTATAATAGATTTAGAATCATTTATAGTTTCCCTACACATGGATCTTCTGCCCCTTCTATTTGAACCTATAATTAGCACTATACCTGTGAAATATATGTCCCAGAAACAAATCTTTGGTCTATTCATGTACCAGTTGAGCTCTGATTCTCAGAAGAGTAGCAAAACTTACCCAATAGTTCATTGGATTCACCCAGGACAACTGACAAGGAGATGATGATGGACAATACCTTTCTGAAAGAACAGAGAGTGTCTGCAACTGCAACTAAGATGGTCCCATCCATGTGCTCCCATGGGATCTAAGTCCCCACTAAATTAGAAACACAGTTGGCATCACCACCCCCAAATCTTCAAGACTGGAGAAAGAACAATGGACTAAATTAGACTCATTATTATTCTATTATAGACGTATCATTATCCTAGCAATGGAAAAATTTTTATCATTGGTATAAATACAGTGGCAACCAGAAGTTCTGAGTGGAGGGAGAGGGAAGAATAAGTTTCATATGGGGGCATTTTGGGGATATGGGAATTATACTGCATTAATTGCAATGGCAGATACAAGCCAGTATATATTTTGTAATAACCTACAAAATTGCGCGGGACAGAGTGTAAACTATAATGTAAACTATATTCCATGGTTAGTAGCAATGATTCAATATGTGTTCATCAATTGTAACAAACTTTGGACATTAATGAAGGATGTTGTAAATGTGGGAAATTGTTGGAGGGGAAGGGGTTGGGGTATATGGGAATGCCCTAGATTTATGTAATAGTTATGTAATCTAATGTTTTTTTTTAAATAAACAAAATAAAATTGGTAGTGCACAATAAAAATACATTAAAAAATATTAGCTATGATCTTTTACAAATATGACTTTTTATCCAAAACTGGTTATTTTCTTTGTTTTATAAGAGTAAAAAGTAAATTAAATCATTATACAATCCCAGGGAGAGATGAGCTGAATTTCAATATTATTTTGCACTTAACCTGATAAGTGAACATGGAAACACTTATATATTCATCCCTGATTCAGCTTGGCGGTTTTGACAGGCTTGTCAGATATTACTTGACCATAGATGTCAGGGTCTATTTCTGAATACTCAACTTTATTCCATTGTTAAATATGTCTAGATTTATGCCTGTACCATGCTCTTTTTACCACTGTAACTAAGTAATAAGCTTTAAAGTTAGGAAGTGAGAGTTATCTCACTTTGTTCTTTTTGCTGAGACATTTTTGTCTATTCAGGTCCCCTTAACATTCTAAATAATTTTGATAATTGACTCTTTCATTGCTGGAAAAGAAGCTTTTCAGAGATTTATTGAGAATGGGTTGAGTATGTAAAACAATTTTAGTAGAACTTAAATCTTGTTGATATTTAATTTTCTGATCCATGAACATAGGATATCTTTCCATTTATTTAGGTCTTCTTTATTTTCTATTAGAAAAGTTTTGCAGTTTTCTGAGGACAGGTCCTTTATATTCATAAGTTTATTCCTAAATATTTGATTCTTTTAGTTGTTATAGTAAATGAATTTTTTTCCTGAAATTGCCTCCAAATGCTCATTAATAGTACTTATAAATACTACTGATTTTTGCACAGTCATTTTGTATCCCACCATTTTTTTTTACTTTTTTACATATTCTAGTAGTTTGTTGTGGATTTATCTAGTTATAGGATCATATCATAAGCAAATAACATAAGTTTTAATTCTTCCTTTCATATTTCAGTGTCTTTTGTTTATTTATCTAGCATAGTTGCTCTATCTAGAAGTTCTGATGGAATATTGAATAACAGTGGTGACAGTGAACATCCTTGTCTTCTTCCTGCTTGCAGCAGGAAATCTTTCAGTATTTCACTCTGAGCACCTTATTAACTGTGGACTTTTCATGTATTTTATCATGTTGAGAATATTTACTTCTATTTCTATCCCTCAAAGTGTTTTTATCAGGAAAGGATGCTGGGAGGGGCATATAGTTCAGTGGTTGAGTGCCTACTTCTCATATATGAGGACCAGGTTCATTGTAAAATGTTTTTTCTGCATTAATTGAGATGATTATGTAATTTTTCTTCTTTAATTTATTGATGTGGTGTATTTCACTAATTGATTTTCTTGTGTTGAACCACTTGCATACCTGGGATAAAGCTCACTAGATCATTGTGTGTAATTTTGTTTTCATGCATTTGGATACAGTTAGCAGTTATTTTGTTGAGGATTTATGTTTCTATATTCATTAGATAACTTGGTCTACAATTTTTTTTTTCATAGTATGTTTTGCTTTGGTATTAGGGTGATGGCATCAGAGAATGCGTTTAGTAGTGGTCCTTCCTGTTCAAATTTTTGGAAGAATTTGAGCAAGACTGGTATAACATTTTCTTTGAAGGATTGGTAAAATTCCCTTGTGCCACCATTCTTTTCCTTGATCTTCCATTTTACGGGTGTTTTTGATGATTGTTTCAATTTCTTTACTTGCTATTCATTTCTTGAAGTCTATTTCTTCTCGTGTTAGTGTATGTTGTTTGTGTCTATAAGATTTTGTGCACTTTGTCTATGTTTTCTAGTTTGGTGGCATACAGGCATTTATAATATCCAGTTATGATCCTGTCTATTTCTGTTGTGTCACTAGTAATACTTCCTTTTATTTCTAATTTCATTTATTTATATATAAATATATATTTTGACAGTCTAGGAAATTATTTTTCTATTGTATTGACCTTGAAGAATCACTGTTGCAGTTTTATATTATTGATCAATTCTGAAAAGAAATATTGATTATGTTTGTAAACTGGTCTATTTTCTGGGCATGATACCCTGTGATTTTATTAAATTCTGAGGTTTTACTTTTACTTAATTAAATTAATATTATGGCTTTGATTTGGCCACATCAGTAGGATGATGTATACATTCCCCTTGGTGGGTGGACACTCAAACAGAAAATGACAGCAGAGGAGAAAGCTTAGTTTTGATGCTCTAGCCCTGGGGAGAGAGATGAGATTTTCACCTGAATGTTTATAGCTGACCTTGTGGAATGAGCAGAGCAGCTGGGCCTGTAAATAGGTGAGCCCAGGAAGAGAAATGAGCCTTATGCCAGCCTACAGCTGAGATTGGAAGAAGCTGGGATCATGGAACTTTAAGAGGAATAGGAATGCTGAAACCTTTCAGAGACATACAGCCATCTTGCTCCAAAATGAGGTAACAGATTTTGGTGAGGGAAGTAACTTACCCTTTATAGCCTTGGGACTGAATATTTTACCCCAATAAATACCCTTTATAAAAGCCATAAGATTTCAGTTACTTTGCATCAGCACTCCTTAGGGTGACTGATACAGAATTTGGTATCAGATCGTGGGGTGGTATTTTTGTCATTACCAAAATTCTGGTGTGGTTTTATAAATGGGTAAGGGGTATTTTTGGAGAATTGTGAGATGCTTGATCAAAAAGGCTGAGATTGTTTTGCAAAGACTGATGGTAGGGATGTGGACACTAAAGAGACATTTTTATGAGGACTTAGAAGCAAATGATACAACTATTATTGGAAATTAGAGGAAATTTGATCTGTGTTTTAAAGATGCAGAGAACTTAGCAAGATTAACTCTTGATATTTTATAGAAGGAAAAATTTGAAAATGGTGACCCTGTGTATTTAGATAAAGAAATTTCCAAAGTTAACTTGACAAATGCAGCTGTCTTCTCCTTGCAGCTTATAGTAAATTGCTAAATGCGGGCGATAAACTGAGGACTGAATTGTTGGGTAAAAAGAAACCAGATACTGGTTTTGGGGATTCCAAGCCTCTGGAAATCACACCCCCCAATAAAATATTGTCCCATTTGAGGACTTGACTAAACTTGGAACTTGTAAATCAGGATTGAAATTGTAGTTATCTCAGAAAGACTTGTGGAAATTCTTACTGTCTGATGGCTTAGACCCTTGCTTCCTGCATGCTAAACCAACAAACTTTTGGTGAGAGCTGGATGAACAAAACTGTCAGCATTGATTAAAAGTGACATGGAGACATGGAAGGGAAAATGGCCTTACAAAGAGGACCATGGAAACAAGGGTCTGGAATTAAGATATCTCCTTGGGCCAAGAGAAGGACTCCACCAATGTTTACAGTGAGGGTGAGTTTGCCCTGGCATTTGAAGAGGATGGATGTTCCAGCACAATGTTCAGGGAAATTTTTGCCACCTTAGGGTGTGGAAAGGGTGGAAAACATTTCACAAGCTTTGTAAAAAGTAAGACTGTCACCTCTTAGGACTTGGATTTGTCTGCCCCCATACGCTAGTGATGGTCATGTCACCAACTCATGGCTCTAAAATAGTTTTGCCTGTAGGCCAGAGAATAGGGAGAATGTTGCCTTCCCTCACTGTACTAAGGGGTTTGAGAATATACCCCAAAGTTTGGATAAAGTATGGCCATCACCCCAACATTTTTGGAGGGTGAGATCAGGAGTTTAGTTACAACACAGATGCTTGATGATAATGGAAACAAGAAAATGGCCATTGGGAAACCCTGTTGAAAGGTGAGTCCCAGTGTGGCCCCAGGGAGAAGAAACCATCATCTTGAGAATGACTCTCAGATTTTGAAATCTATTGAAGTGTGCCCTGTACTTTTACAGAACAGTAGGATACCTGTGACTCATGATTCCCCCCAAAATTCTCCTTATGGAAAAGCAAATGTTTATCTTTTGTCGGCACCTTTTTATATTAGAAGTAGATAGTTTGTTTTGTAAATTTAATGGGTCTACAGCCAGTTGGGATTCTATCCCAAGACAAACTGTATTTCTATAAGTTGATTGTGATATGATTTTATACTTAGCATTGTTACTGATTTAAGTTTTTTTAAAAATATTGTAATGTCTTTCTGGAATTCAGAGGGTGGTGTGTGTGGCAGTTTGATATTATTTATGAATTCCAAAAATATATATTCATTATATTGTAAACGGGTCTGTTCCCCTGGGAGTGATACCCTTTGACTTTATTGAATTTAAAGGTTTTATGCTTGCTTGATTAAATCAGGAGTAGGTCTTTGATTCATTCACATCATTAGGGTGACTCAGTGTTGAGTCCCTGTCCCCTTTGTGGCCTATATAAATGGATACTCAATCAAGGAGAGAGTAGAGAACACAGAGGAAGAGTGACAGCTCCATTGACATGGCAGCAGCCCTGGGTGGAGAAACTAGCCATGTGCCTGGTATTTTGCAGTGCTAAAGAAACCCCAAGAATAGATATGAGCCTTATGCCAGTCTTAAGCTGAGAGTGGAAGAAACTGGGAACACAGAGCCTTAAGAGGAAGAAGGAAGGCTGAACCCTCACAGACATTGGCAACCACTTTGGTGAGAAAATACCTAGTATGATAACTTGATTTGGACTCTTTAGGGTCTTATAAATATAAACTACTGCTGCAAATAAATACAGTTTATAAAAGCCAACAGATTACTGGTACTTTGCATTAGCACCCAATGGATGAATAATACAAGAAGTGAAATTATTTGTTTATAATCAGTATAAATAAAACAAGAACATCAACACCAGTATTTGTATTGAAACTGTCCACATATCTGCTGCTACAGAGATTAACTCATTTTCATGTCTTCCAATCTTCCAATCACATGTGAATCACTCTAGTTAATAGGTGATAAACATGAACCATGAAGAGAATGGGATTCTGGGAAATGTAGTTTCCAGGTTCCACCCACTGTGAAAAAAAAAGGAGCCCTGGGAGGAAATAGTAGAAACTGAAAACAGACAACCTAGTAAATGAAGAAAGAATCTTATATTAGAATTGATGATATCTGTTGAAGAATTTATGCCATTTAATGTCTTGAATCTCCAATGGAAAATTCTTCACTCTTCAATATATCCTTGGAACACACACACACACACAAACAGAAAAAAAAAACCTTCAGCTTTCCTCTCGAATATTTTAAACTATTTTTATACTAATTCTATTTAGAAATTTAATGGTCCCAATTACTTAATAAATAATGATAGATTAAATGGAAAAAGACCAAATTAATTCAGAAATTGTTTGCAAACTTTACTTTTGCTTTAGTAACTACACTGCTGATATTTTTATTTTGCTTTTAGTAGATAGTTTGGTAATTCCTGCACAAATGTTCATGGGGGAAAGAAAAGATGGACTGGTTTCTAATGTTTGATGTAATGCACTTGAGGTGTGTGGAAGCACATTCCAATTGCTAATTCATATTACATTTGTTTTTTGTATACTGTATTTTAAAATTATCTTAGTAGAGGATAAAATGTTAAGCTCAAACATTCTGTGGTGTGTTATATATTATGTGTCTATAAAACATAGCCAACAGGAACACAAGCACTATGTTAGACTTCATGTGGCTCCACAAGTTGTTCTCTGTGTGAACATGGACAATGTCAACATTTGAGAAATGCAGGCATTATTCATAGTTCCTAGCTAAGAGGGACATTGGGAGTTGTAAAGATTGAATATATAAATAAAGAACATATTGCTCTGACTAGCAAATATGAGACACTCCAAGTTAAAATGTTCTGATTATATAGATACTAGGAGTTAAAATCAGTTATGCCCCAAAATAAACTCCCTAGTATCCCATACACAGGCAGAGATTTTGTTTTATAACCAACGTCAATCCTTAGGATTAATGTTCATCTCATTCTCTATGTTTATATAGAAAAAAGTATTTAGGTATTATTTTCTGATTAGAATGCTCCAACACCTTTAATGAAATTGCACACTGACATAAATATATGCAAAAATAGCAATCATGATCCCTATTTCAAAAGGATAAAGACTAAGGAACTGTCTTTGCATGTATAAATCATATACATGTTTATTGCTTGAGGATTCAGCACTGAATTAGAGCTCTCATAGCCAATTAATAGTTGGAGTCATATATAGCTCAACAATTAAAATTTGTTTCACTGTATACAGGTTTCTAATTAGTAAATTTTATGATGCCTACAGAAATATAAAACTAGACATTATGTATTAATTAATTTCACCTCATCATAGCAATACATAAAATTCTAAACCTGACCCTCATATTGTGAAATATTTAATGTTCCCCATGCACCTGACAATGCTCCACATAATTTGCATTAACCAATTCACTTTGAATTCAACCCTATAAAATGCATGTTCTTATCATCCCCATTTTTCACATGATGGACCAGAGGGGCAAAAAGTTAAGTAATATATCTGAAGTCACTAATAATGGTGATGTCAGGAAGGGATCTCACTCACTCTGGATCATAGCAGGAGCTGTTGAATTATGCCCTGGGATTTCACTACTGAATATTTTCCAGTTCTCAGATGGTATTAGCTGGGGATGGTGAATGAATGATTATGTGACTGAATGATATTTTGTTTGCTTCTTTCCAAGAGAACAAATTTGCTTAATTAGGCATTTGAAGGACAAATGGAGAAATTGTGCTTGGCCTTCCTAATGGAATAGGTGGTAGACAATGAAAATTTACTCAGGGATATTGGAATACTAATGAGAAATTTGGACTGTAAGTGTTGAAAATCGTTGAAACAACTAGGGAAGAGAATGATGTTGGCAAATTGTAAAATAAGGGTTGGGCCAATTTTTGGTGGGACTAAAATTTTTGAATAATCTTTCCAGGATAATGAATAAGGAAGCAGAGAAAGGGGAGATGGACTAATCAGATGACTGGAGCGGACTTTGTTCTTCTGGGACTATTTCACCACTTTCAAGCCCCCAAGCTCCTTTTCTCTTTAATCCTTTCAGAGTTTCTTGTGACCCTTGTTGGCAATATTTTGATGATTATTTTCATTTGGTTGGACTCTCAACTCCATACACCCATGTACTTCCTTCTCAGTCAACTTTCCACCATGGACCTCTTGTATAGCTCGACTTTTCTACCCAAGATAGCCACTGATTTCCTGTCTGGGAAGAATACTATTTCCTATATATACTGTGGGATTCAGCTCATTCTTTTCACAACATTTATTGGAGCAGAGTGTCTTCTCCTGGCAGTCATGGCTTATGACCGCTATGTAGCTATATGGCACCCTCTTCATTACTCCATTCTCATGTACCCTAAAGTATGTGCCTTAATGGTTGCAGTGACCTGGCTGGGTGCATTGTTCAGTGCTCTAGCCCATGGCACACATACACTGAATCTCCCTTACTGTGCCTCCCAGGAAATCCAAAATTTCT
>PVKH010011033.1:0-17944 GCA_004027955.1 Chaetophractus vellerosus | reverse complement strand
TTTAAAGTTTTAACCAAATTTGGAAAAACTTCAGCTATTATTTCTTTAAATGTTTTTTTCTGCCCCCTCCTCCTCACTTCTTCTTAAGGGACTCCAATTAGATGTACATTAGCTTTTAAAGTGTCTCATAAATCATTGATGTTCTTTTCTTTCTTTTTAAAATTCTTTTTTCTTTTTGTATATCATTTTGAACAGTTTCAATTGCTATGTCTTCAAGTTTATTTTCCTTTCTTTTTCAACATCTAATCAGTTGTTAATGCCATTTAGTATATTTTTAAATTCTATCAAACATTGTAACTTTAATCTCTAGAAATTTATGTCTTCCATTTCTCTACTTAAATGTTTTGTTTTGTTGGTTTGTTTGTTTTTGAGGTACCAGGGCAGGGATTGAACCTTGGACCTCATGTGGGAAGCCGGCACTCAACTACTGAGCAACATCAGTTCCCCTGAGTTGGTTTTTTCATTTGTTAGCTTGTTGTTTGCTTTTTCTGTTTTTGTTTTTAGGAGGCACCAGGGACTGAACCTGGGACCTCCCATGTGGGAACAGGCACTCAACCACTTGAGCCATATTTACTCCCCTCTACTTTTTTTGAACCGATGGTAGCGTTATAATACAGAATTAACGTACTTGGTCTGCTAATTCTAACATCTGGGTTGATTTTGATTGGTAGATTTTTCTCTTCTTTGTGAGTCATGTTTTTCTGCTTTCTTCCATGCCTAGTAATCTTTTATTAAATGCTAGACATTTGGATTTTATCTTGTTGGGTGCTGGATTTTTATGTATTTCTATAAATATTCTTGAACTTTGTCATGGGATACAATTAAATTCCTTGGAAACAGTTTGATCCTTTTGGTTCATGTTTTTTGATTTGTTAGGTAGGACCAGAGCAACATTTACTCTAGGGATAAATAATTATTCCCCATTACTGAGGCAAGACCCTTCTGAAAATTCTACCATATGCCCTATGAATTATGACGTTTCCAGTCTGGTTGGTAAAAATAAGCACTGTTCTTGGCCCTGTGTGAATGCCAAACATTGTTTCCTTTCATCTTCTCAAATGGTTCTCTCCCTATCTCTGGGTAGTTCCCTGACAAACACATATGAATCAGTACTCTGCTGAATACTGAGAGGGCCTCTGCAGATTTTCAGTTCTCTCTCTGTGCAGCTCTCTTCTCTCTAGTAGTCTGTCCTGTGAACACTAGCTGCCTTGGTATCTTTAAATCTGAGCTGTCACCTCAATACAGGGAGTCTGCTAGGCTTCATCTGATTATACTCTCCCTCCACTGCAGCCTAGAAACTGTCTTAAGGCAATAAGGTGGGGCAATCATTGGGCTCACTTTATTTGGTTTTCTTTTCTCAGGGATCACTGTCTTTCATTGCCCTATATCCAATGTCTTGAAAACCATGTGTATTAGTCTGCCAAAGGGGTACCAATGCAAAGTACTAGAAATTTGTTGGCTTTTATAAAGGGTATTTATTTGAAGTAAAAGCTTACTGTTACAAGGCCATAAAAAGTTCAACTCAAGGTTGCTTTCTCACCAAAGTCAGTTGCCAAGTATCGAAGCAACATGGTCACTGATCTCTGCCTGGTCTCTCCTTCCCCTCTGGACTTCCAGGCCTCTCTCTCCTGACATAGGCCTTGTTTCTTTCTGGGCCTTCTATATCAGTCTTATCTGTTCTAGTCTCTTCCCAAGGTCAGCTGCAAACTAACAAGCTCATCTTTCCCCAGGACCCCAATCAAAAATGATAGAGCTCTCTCTCTTCCCATGTCTTCTTGAGTGAGAGATTATCTGTTTATATCAGACCCAGCAAGGGGGTAGGGACTCAACCTGAGTCATGCCCACTGATGTAGTAAAATCAAAAAAGCCCTAACTCAATCTTAACAGGTAATCTAATCAAAGACACCTCAGTTGTATTTAATGCAATCAAAGGTATCACACCCAGAGGAAGAGATTAGTTTATAAACACAATCTTTCTCCTTTTGGGATTCATAAAATAATCTCAAACTACCACAAATTGTTTCACATATTTTGTCTACTTTTTACTGTTGTTTCAGGCAGGAGAGTAACTCTAGCCCGTTACTCCATCTTGGCCTGAAGCACATTTTTTTTTTTTTGTAACACATTTTGTTACAGAAAAGATATGTAACAAAATGGAAATCTGTGTTTACAATTTTATATTTAAAAGTTCTGGCCAATTCCTATTAGTAAAAGATATTTAAGTCTTTCCCACTGAGCTACTACTCCTGGCTTAACTTTTAACACATATATAAAAGTCTAATTCTAATTCATTCTTCCAGTGGGGTTTGTAGCAGACTGATAGGTGACTCCTAAATGTGCTTTCCCTTTCTTCCAAGTAAAAGAGTTTTAGCAGGACACATGGACCCCAGCTAGGAACCACATTTTCCACCTTCCTTTGCAGCTAGGTGTAACCTATGACAATGTTTTCATCACTTGATGATGAATGAAACTTCATCATTTTTTAAAGGGAACTAACTTGTCCTCTTCTTTTGCTTTCTCCTCTCAGTAAGTTAGAATGTGGTTCTGATGGTGACCAGCTTTGACCATGACGATGGAGATGAGATTCTAAAGCAATAGTTCTTAATCAGGGTGATTATTCCCCATAGGAGACATGTAGCAATGTCTGGAGACATTTTTGGTTGTCACTCTTGGGGAGGTGCTAAATATTCTCTTATGCACAGGACAGCACTCTACAATAAAGAATTATTTGGCCCAAACTATTAAAAGTAGTGATGTTAAAAAATCCTGCTGTAGAACAATAGGATGAAAGGAACTTGGGCCCCTGAATAATCTCATGTTGCTGAGCTCCAGACATTCCTGGACCATATGCATGCCTACCTTTATACATGGTCACATGAAAAAGAAAAAACAAAACATAACAACAACAAAAAAAACTTCTTCCTTATTTAAGCCACTGTACTTTAGGATCTATTTGTTATGGTAGTTTAGCCTATAATCTAACTAAAACAGAAAGGAGTTCCCTCAAGTGAGGTGCTGGCACAATAAAACCTATACACTCCTTGGCTTAGTGATTGAGTAAAAGGCAAAGTATGAAAACAAATAACGTAGGCTGGAAAACTGGTGATTCTTTTATGCCATGTCACAATATTTGTTAAAACTGTTGCCTGTGATAACTTAAAAGGTAGACAAACTGCACAGTATGAACCACTCTAAAGAAAGTGGTTGGAAAGTGCCAGAATGTTAGTGAGCTAGCTCTTCCTTGCTACTATAGTAAAGCATTACAAGGAAGAGATAAGCCCTGGCAAAAACTGGCCAGTTTTCAAGCAGAGACAAAGGTATTACAGCTCTTCTGAGAGAGCTTTTGTCTGCCCTGTTCTACAATTGAAACTTTCAAATACAGTGATTTAGGGTCTGATAGGGTTGCCTGACCCTGAAACAGAAGGATAAAAAGTCTCTCTGTTTTTCACGAGTACCTCTCATTAAAACTTCTTAGACAAAATATAGAGCCAGCCAGAAAAGCAATGATAAAATTACGGGTGTTGCCTTCCCACCCAAGTTTGTGGTTTTAAATGGCTTCAAAGTAACCACTATTAAAATGGGAAAAGAGGAGTACAGGCCACTAAAAACATATAAAACCAGAACTTAGCTTTATCTGGAAGAGAACTTTGGCTCTGTTTATTCACATGAAATTGACTAGAAGCAAAAAGACCAAAAATCTATTAAAAGTTTTAGGGGTAATTAAAAAAAAAAAGAAAAAAAAAGAAATACATTCTGGCTTGAAAAAAATTTTTCCTATGCTTGTCACTAAAATAAACTATCAGACCTCCAAACCTCCACAAGTAGGAAAAAGGTTTTGAAAACTGTGTAGCTCAAAAGGAGGGTGTTCTCTCCAACACCAACTTTAAGTGGTCATGGAGGACAATGGAGAAGGGTGTAGCTCCTAGAGATTAGAATCAGAGAAGCCAGATGGGTTAACCAAGCAATCTTCTCTACTGCTAAACCAGGGTATCTTTGAAATCCCTATGGACTGCTTCCCTTTTCTGTCAGTCCTAAGGGACAGGGCTGTGCATCATCTAGAAGCCCTTGACTTTGAGCAGATGAAGAAACTAAAGAGGCTTTGGAGTATCTCCATTGGGAGGGAGGGAGTAGATTCTGAGTGAGAATAAGGGTGCATACAAATATTGAATTGCAGAGTAGCACATTTTGATAGGTTGCTAATTGTCCTCTAAAAAAGTTCCCCCTTCTTCCATTGAAACAAGAGTTTTATGCAGGGCACATGGCTGCTGAGTTCAAGACCATATTTTCTAGTTCACTTGCAGCTAAGTGTGGTCATAGATAATACTTTCCTGCACCCCCCAGCCCCCACTGGAATGTGAGCAAAAGTGGAATATACAACTTCCTGGTTATTTGATTGAAAGAAAATTGTTTGCCCATCATTTTGGCTTGAAATCTCTCCATTCCTGTGAACTGGAACATGGATATGCCAGTGATCTATCATGTACATAAAGAGAACATCCTAGGGGATGGTGGAGCAAAAACATGAAAACTGAGTCCCTGAGTGATCTTATGGAGCTGAGCTGTCCAGCCTTTAGGGAACAGCCAAGTCCTCTCTGGACTGGGCTGTGTGTGAAAAATAAACTATTTTGTTTAAACCATTGTATTTCATATGGTTTCTCTTTTATGCACTCTTTCTCTTTTTAAATAGCAGTTTAGCCTATACCACAATTAATCAAGGCTACACATGGCACAAATAAATGATTTTTGTTCTAAATTCATTTCGTTTTGCTAGAACGAAATTCCCTTAGTCAAAGGAAAGTAACAAAGGAGAAAAAAGAGCAAGCCTATGGAATATTTGGTTATTGTATTTCAGATAAAAGGAGCATATTTCAGCCTCTTGTTAACATGTATAAACCAAATATCAAATAAAAATTTATATGCTTCAGCTGAATTTCCTCTGACCTGTTATACTATTGTGATAATATCAATCGATTCCCACAGTGAGTCACCCACCCTGTCAGCATTTAAATGAACACAATTAGTCTATTTCATGCTGAAAAGCAATACCAACATCTTTTGCAGATAATAAGGGTCATGAAAACTTAGTGAGTAGTGACATCTTCTGACAAAAGTCTTCTGATAATATCTCTCTACATTCAGTTCATACATAGTGATTGGTCAGAGTGAAATAGAATTTGATTAGGGCATTGAACAGGATTCAAGGATGACTACATATTAAAGACTATGGAAAAGAAGTGGATAGGCAGAACTCAGGAATCAAGTTCTTTTTATAGCCAGTCAAAATCAGAGAATATTTTAATGTTATGATCATTTTTGACAGTGAGTTTGTCTTTATTAGCCTAAATTCAATTTGATGACATAACAATGGCTCCTAGTTGCTCTGGTTCTTCTTCTGTCCTATTCAACCAGTGACAATTTTTAATTGAGGCAACTATCTTTGAACATGCTGTCTTCAAACAACTCAGATAAAAAAACTTTATTCTCATTCACAGTACAATGCCAACATGGATTTGTAAAATGGAAGCTGATTTCACTACCTTTTAAGGGTCTGCTGCTATTCAATAGGAAAATTATGAGATTTTGGGTGAGAACTCTTGGGTTTGAATATCAAGTAGGAATAATCTTTTCTTCACAGGGTAATTGTAAAGTTTAAAACACATATACCATAATCTACAGGTTAAGAACATTGGTCTGTAATAAGACAATTCCAATTTCTGATTCTGGTGTGTCCATCTAACTGAGTGATTTTAGCCAAGTTGTTTAATTTCTCTGAGCTTTCCTCTCCTTATCTGTAGAATGAGGATATTGACTAGTACCAATCTTTAAGGATTATTGTTAAAATTAAATACATGAAGATCAGTTTAAAAGTGTTTAGCACAGTACCAGGCACATTTTAATTGCTAAACAAATGACAGGTGTCTTACTATTAATTTTATTTATTATTATTTTTAAAATGCATTTGAAGTGACCCATCTGCGACACAGGGTATATAGTCAGGTGTATCCTGGCGTGCGCATCTTGCACGCGGGGATCTCTCTGATGGCGTGGTCTCCGCCGTCTCCTACGCAAAGGGATTCTGTTGCCTAAGCTTTCTTACACACACACACACACAAACACACACACACACACAGACCCTCCTGATCGCGCGCCGAGGCCCACGAGGGGTTGCCACTGATGTTCCATCAGCCCACAGGCACCAGCACAGCAGCCATGCCCTCCAGTGGCTGGCTCGTGATCACCTAAGACAACTGCAGGCGCTGTCTGGGTTCCACTTCCAGTAACCGCTCCCGCGGAGGTGCCAGGTACTCCAAAGAAGTCATCCCCCCACCACCCTGTTCTCCCTGAAGCTTCTTCGAGAAGTCCACTCTCTCTTCCATGGGCACCGTGTTGGAATCCCCAGAATACTCAGAATCTTCACCACGCCTCCGGCGGCACGGAGCACCCACCCCGGCAGGAGTCTGGCACAGCCAGCAGGAGCTCCCTTCTGAGGATCAGGCTGGGTTACTGTCAACACCGACCGGAAGTGCCAGGCTTAAGCCCACCTCCTCACTTTGTACCAAATGCAAAATAAACTCTTCGCAGCTGGGGGCGGGCGGGATATTTGAGAGCGCATCACAAACTGTAAATACTATACAATAACATAATTACTTATGATAGATATCGTATTTCTTTGGTAGAGCCAAAGTATTACTTGGATATCTGGATATATCTGAATCACTGCAGTGCAGAAGTGTATGTATGTCTGTGTGTATGCATTTCCACACACACACATTTCACTAATTTAGAACAAATGGATTGTTCCTCTTTAAGTGTGCTGCCAAAGGGATTTTTAAATAGGGTTGAAAACAATTTGTGATATTCTATTTTTTTTTTTTAAGGAGGTACTGGGGATTGAATCCGGGACCTCATATATGCAAAGCAGGCGCTCAAACCACTGACCTACATTGGCTCCCCATAATATTCATCTTTAAATATAATAAATTGAATACTATTGCTCTGCAAACTCTTTTTTATAAGAGAGACAAAGATAAGTTTCAGCTAAGCATTTAAACAATGCATGTACTAATTATAAGAGGATTCTTATCTATTCATTAAATCACTGAGATGGTTGTATAAGACAGTATAGCTCAGATTACTCAGTTGTCAGGGCTGAAATTTAGAGCCTTAGAAACCACATTTTCCTGTCTTTTTATCTATAAATGAGAAAATTAAGGGCTAGAAAAGTTAGATGATTTGGTTAAATCCCACAGTAAAATTGGGGATAGAAACATAATTAAAACCGTTTATAATCTCTTCTGTGCATCAGTCTCAAATACACCATAGCAAAGGATTTGCCTTGGCCATTCTTCCTCATGCCTGTTTTTGCACATGCTGTTCTGTCTAAAATGCCCTTTTTACTTTCTTAAGACTCAGTCTACTTGCTATGTTTGCAAAATCTTCACAGATTCTCCCATAATGAGGTTGGCACCCTGCCTCTGGGCTCCCAAAATTTCCTTTAAAAACTCAGGACCAATCACACTCTATTAAAACCGCCAATCCACTTGTCTGTCTCAGGATAACTTGATACCACAGACTGTTAAGCTTTATATCCCCCATACCTAATCTAGGATCTGTCAGTAGTAGGCACTCACTGTCTATAGAATACATGAAGGAACCAGCCATCATAGGCTTCTCCAAAGGGAGGCAGGAAGGTTGGGATCAAGGACATAGGTAGCTTTGGAAAACAGGAAGAACATATCTTCATTAAAGAAAGGAACAGAGGAGGGTGGAAATCAGAGAAAGGCTTGTAGTAGGATGGAAAGCTTGAATGAGGTTATGCTAAAAGCACTTAGTTTTCTCAAAAAAAGAGGGCAAGGAAAACATTGGATTTAATTGTCTTTCTCTCTGTCAAGTGACTTCATATTTCTTAGGGTACATTAAGTTCTTATTAATTACTGGCCACTTGGAACATGACATGTTTATTAAACTATCTTCTCTCCCTGGAATGCTGGGTTGTCTTGAGGAATAATGAGAAATCACTTCAACAAATGTCAGATGTTTTATAATATATGCATGGCACTATAATGATAAATATTTTTTCTGGTATAGATCCCTAATTCATAAAATGCATTATTTCTGAAACTTCAAAATGCCTTGTATATCCAACACTAGTTTGAAGCCCAGTATTTATTTTTGTTGGTTTGTTTCAGCATTAGATAGCATCTTGAAACTAACCTATCTCAAACTGAAGATACATGAGAGAAAAGTTAAAAACAAAACATTCAAACAATAAATGATGTTGGAAGTAAAAACCAATATAGAGGAATAATACCAAAGTGACAGAATTCAGTGTTGGACTATTATCATTGATTTTCATATCTAGGAGCAGTGTTTTACTGCCACCTACAGGACAATAGGCATTCTTTCATGGAAATTATAAAACTAACTGAATGTGCAATGATCATTGCAAATCCAAAAGCTGTTAAGGGATTGTTCCTTATTTTCTTTTCTTTTTGGTTTTTAGACTTCTAATTTTGTATCCTGAATGGTAACTGTGGAAACTATAGTCCTAATGTCAGTCCTTTTTTTTATCACTTTCTTCAAGCACAGAAACCAGAACTTTTAGCCCAGATTGATGAATCAAAGACTAGGCAGAACTGAAATCCAGTTTCCAATTTCAAGGTGTTTTGCTCTTTACTTTTCATCCTTTAAGCCTGAATGCTATTCAAAATATGTCCTTGCAGGGAATGTGGCATGTAGAGCCTCTTGAGCATGAATAGATCCTTTTTTTCCAATGCTAACAGAAGAGAAAGGGGGAAAATGCACTTTTTTTTTTAAGATTTATTTATTTCTCCCCCCAACCCCTACCCCCATTGTTTTGGGCTTGCTGTCTGCTCTCTGTGTGTTCTTCTGTGTCTGTTTGTCTTCTTTTTAGGCGGCACTGGGAATAGATCCTGGGACCTTCCAGAGTGGAAAGAGGCTGCTCAATCTCTTGCACTACCTCAGCTCCCTGGTCTGCTGTGTCTCTTATTGTCTCTCTTCTGTGTCTCTTTTTGTTGTGTCATCTTGCTGCACCAGCTCTCCATGCGGGCCAGCACTCCTGCACGGGCCAGCTTGCCGTACTGACCAGCTTGCTTTTCACCAGAAGGCCCCAGGAATTGAACCCTGGGCCTCCTATATGGTAGACGGGAGCCAAATCGCTAGAGCCACATCAGCTTCCTGGAAATTGCACTTTGAAAGGTCAAAAGAATAGTTAACTAGCATGGTGCTAAATAACAACTAATTTTTTACTCAAATAAATAGCTCCTAATTTTGGAATTTTTAAAATTATTTGTTCTCTCTTAAGCCTTTTTCTGTATTTCTCTTCTGTCATGAAGATACTAACAGTGGACACATATTAAGTAAAGCTTTACGCTTTGAGCAAACCTTGTTAATTCAGCATCGATTAGATGAATCACAGTCCACACCCCAAACCAGGTGCCTCTTTTAGCTCCCTTCTCAAGGAGCCCCCAATATTCCTCAGGATCTTACTGATAATTTTCATAGGCTATATTCAGCAGCTGCTCCAATCCAGAGAAACAGGCATAAAGATGAAGGAGTATTGAGACAAAACATCATCTGACAAATTCACCATTGCTAACAATGAAAAGAAGGATTAGCCATTTTCTAAGTGTGACTATGAATGCTTATACTAAAAGCAAATGTGTTTTTTCTTTTTCCTTTTCTCACTTTGTTTGAATAATTTCATTTTTAATGTTTAACAAAAATATACTAGAACCTTAGCTGCACATTGGGATTACCTGGGGGAGGGGGACTTTAAAAATTACTGATGTTTGGGGGAAGCGGATGTGGCTCAAGCGATTGGGCTCCTGTCTACCATATGGGAGGTCCCAGGTTCATTTCCCAGGGCCTCCAGGTGAAAGTGAGCTGTCCCATGAAGACAGCGACCCACATGGAGACGGGGCCCTTGTGGACAGCTGGCCTGTGTGGACAGCTGGTGCAACAAAAAGAGACAAAGATTCTTAAAGGAGATAAGAGGGGGACTAAGATGAATTACAGATGTTTAATGTATGTAAAAGTTTTAATTAACTTTACTGTAAAAGCGTGGAAATATATAGAGTTGATGGTAACACATTATAGTGAGTAAAAACTGGTTTATAAATGGGAAGGTGGCTGAAAAGGGTAGTCTAGGGATGTAAATGTCAATTGAAAGAAAGCTAGAGAATAATCTAGGGACTGAATAACATGGTAAACCCAGAGGTGGATGAGAACTGTGGTTGACGGTACAGATGCAAGAGTGTCCTTTGTGAGCTAGAGCAGATGTACATCACTATTGCAGAGTGGTGGGAATGTGGAGCAGCATGGGAAAAATACAACTTGAGTGACCTATGGACTGTGGTTAATAGTAATGATGTAATATTCATGCATCTAAGCTAAAGATGTACTGTGCTGATAATGGAAGAGTATAGAAAAAGTGTGCCAAACATAGCTATGGATCTGGTAATAGTCTGATATTATCCCATAATCTGTAACCAACGTATAATAATAATAATAATAACAGGTGGGCTGGGGAAAAAATACACCAAATGTAAGATACCTTCGTTAGTAGTAATATTTTGAGGATGCTCTTTAATCATTAGTTAAAAATGTTTCACAACAATGCAAGGGATTGGTGGTAGGGTGAAGTATGAAAGCCCTGTATGATGTTACGTATGTTTGTTTTGTAAGTTCACAGCTATTACTATACATTTATTGTTTATGTATGTTTATAAATGAGTGATATACTTCAATAAATTAAGAAAAAAGCAAAAAAAATCAATGTGAGGGTTTATCTCTGGACACTGACAACAAATAATTGAAATGAAAGTAAGAAAACAGTATCATATACAAAACCATGAAAATGAATAAAATACTTGGGAATAAATTTAACAAAAGAAGTGAAAGACTTTACACTGAAAACTAAAAAACATTGCTGAAAGAAATTAAACACGATATAAACAAATAGAAAAAACATCTTGTGCTCATGGATTAGAAGACTTATTTTTAAGATAGCACCACTCCCCAACTGATCTAGAAATTCAATGTGATCTCTATCAAAATCCCTGTTGCTTTTTTACAGAAATCTACAAACTTATCCTAAAATGCATGTGGAAAGGTAAGAGACGCAGAATATGCAAACAATGTTGAAAAGAAGGAAAAAGGTGGAAAAGAAGGAAAAACTTTCCTGGTTTCAAAACTTATAATATGGGTGTGTATCATAGACATGGTTGTCATACATAATTAATTTTTAATCAGAAAGTTATTTTAAGATCATCAACATGCCATGGGGTGGATGTAGTGGGAGGACAGAATGCAGCCAAATATTCCCTACTGCCTGTTTCCATTTCACTGTCATATGAAAATGCACTGATTTCTGTTTTAAGTTTTCCTCCACCACTCTTAACTGTGTATTCATCATTGTATTCCCACCATCAAATATAGTTCCTGAGTATATTGTGGAAATTTATAAAGTCTTGTAAATTGAAAAAAAAACTTATAAAACTACAGTAATCAAAACATTATGGTACTGGCATAAGGACAGATATCTAGATCAATGGAATAGAGTTGAGAGTCCAGAAATAAATCCTCACATTTATGGTTAATTGATTTAGACAAGGGTGCTAGGACAATTGAAAGAGGGGGAAGTAGTCTTCTTAACAAATGGTGCTTGGACAAATGGGTATCTGCATTCAAAAGAATGAAGTAGGACCCCTGCCTTACAGTATATACAAAAATTAACTCAAAATGGATTGAAGACTTAAATGTAAGAGCTAAAACTATAAAACTCTTCAAAGAAGAACTCTTTATGACCTCAGATTAGGAAATAGTTTTTTAGGTATGGCACCAAAAGCACACACACAACACACACACACACACACACAACAAACAAACAAACAAACAATAAAATTAGACTTCAAAGGACACTATCAAGAAAGTAAAAAGGCAACTCACTGAATGGAAGAAAATATATGCCAATCATCTGATAAGGGATTAGAATCCAGAATACATAAAGAACTATTAAAACTAACAATAAAAAGACAAAGAATCCACTTTGAAAATAAGCAAATGATTTGAATAGACATTTCTCCAGAGAAGATGTACAAAGTCCAATAAGCAGATGAAAGACGCTCAACATAATTAGTCATTAGGGAAATGCAAATTAAAACCACAATGAGATGCTACTTTATACCCACTAAGAACGCTCTAATTAAAAAGACAAACAATAACAAATGTTGAAAAGGACTGGAGAAATAAAAATTCTCATACACTGCTGATAGGAATATAAAATTCTGCAACCACTTTGGAAAACAGTTTGTTAGGTCTCTAAAGTTAAACATAGTTACCATATACTGTAGGAATTCAACTCCTAGGTATATACCCAAGAGAATTAAAAACATATGTTCACACAAACAAAAAAAAGTGTACACAAATGTTCATAGCAATATTATTCATAATAGCCAAAATGTAGAAAAATTCAAATGAATGGATAAACAAAATGAGTCATATCTATACAATGAAATATTATTCATTCATAAAAAAGAATGAAGTACTAATACATGCCACAAGATAGGTGAACATTGAAAACATATGCTATGTGAAAGAAGCAAGTAATATAAGACCACATACTGTATGATTCCATTTATATGAAATGTCCAGAACAGGTAAATCCAAGAGACAGAAAGTAGATTAGTGGTTATGAGGAGTTGGAGGGATGGGGGAAATAGGGAATGACTGCTAATGAGGTTTCTTTTTGAGGTGATAAACATGTTTTAGAATGATGATTGCACAACTCGGTGTATATGTTAAAAACCACTGAATTATACACTTTAAAAGGATAAATTTTACGGTACGTGAATTATACCTCATTAATTTTAAAAAGAGAAGTTAAATACCGGGAACAAGAGCAATTAATTTCAAAGGTTTTAAAAAGCAAAGGAGACCTGGGTTGAAAATAAGCTGCTTTCCTGGCAGAAATCTTGTTCTAACCTGGGGAAAAAGTGGAATCCATGCCTTTTCAATTTGACTGTGAAGTAAAGCTAAGTCAATAAAAATTTATTAAGTATAGGCTATGTGTCAGGCACTCCTGGGTACTGGAACACATTGGTGAGCATGCCCTATAGCGAAGTTAAGTACAGCAAGGATGACAAACACCAACCAACTAACCATTGGATGGTTTACATACCATCACATGTGTGCAAGGGGATGTAAAGGAGATGTGTTAGGGCACTAAGGGAGCCTATGGTTTGGCTAGATGACTTAATTTGAGGGAATCACAGAACATTCCCCAAAGGAAGTGATGCTAAAGCTGAAATATAATGGATGAGTGGAAATAAGCTTAGTGAAGAGAAAGAGGAAGATCATTTCTGAAGAGGGAACAGAACACATGATGGCCCTTAGGTAGAGAGAGATCAGCATGTTGGATAAACATGAGAGAATCCATTATGTCTTGATTGAGAGTGCAAATGAAGAGAGGGAAAGGGGAGATAAAAATGGAGAGATAGGTTGGGTCAGGATCATGAAAGCTTTATGGGCTATGTTAAAAATTGTGAACTTTATCCCAAGAGCAATGGGAAGGTAATGAAGAGTTACTCCCTCTAAGCAACGGAGTAAGCTACTTCTCTGGCCCCATCTCCTTCTGCCCTTCCCTCACTCACTTGCTCCAGTCTCACTGGTCTCCTTCTGTCCCTCAACATGCTAGTCACACTCCCACCATAAGGCCTTTGCACAGTTATTTTTTTCTAGCTGGAATGCTCTCTCCCACACACTGCTCACTCCCTTACTGCCTGCCTTTAAGTCTCTGACCAAATCTCACCTTCTTAGTGAGGCATACCCTGACTACCCTATTTAACATTGCAACCTACTTCCCATCTTCCTTTACCCTGCTCTACTTTTCCCATAGCACTATATTTCCAACATACTATATTTACATATTTATGATGTTTCTTGTTTAACTGCCTCCTCCTGCTAGAACATCATATAACAAAATAACATGGAATCAAGAATCATTGTTACTTTAGTTCAGTGGTCTATTTACATAGAAGAGTGTCTGTCTCAGAGTAGGTGTTCAGTTAATATTTGTTGTATAATGAATAATAAAATCTAATAACAGACTACTCTGGTTGCAAAGTGAGAATGGACTGCATAATGGCCAAAAGTAGATAGAAGTGTGGGTACTCACATCTCTTAGCTCTACTGCTATCACCCAAATCCAAGTTTTGCTTGTTCACCACACTCAAGACACAGGCCTTCTTTCTCTTTTTTAAGCACATACCAAAAAACCCTCTTTAAGGCCTTTAAGTTTGTATCTTCTGCCTAGAAGATTTAGTCCCCAGATTTTGGCATAGATGACTACTTCTTTTTGTTCAATTTGCAGGCCAACTATCACCCCTCAGAGCATTTTTATATATCACTCCAAAGAAAGAAAGGAGTCCTTTCTCCACTCTGCATCAGCATCATTCTCCTTCATAAACTTCAGCATGTGCCAAAATGATCATATTCATTTACTTGTTTACTTCTTCCCTTGAATGCAATCTCCATGAAAGCAGGTCTTTCTTCTTAACAGCTTTATCTCCAATGCCTTAAACAGTGCCTGGCACTTGATAGGTGTTCAATATTTGTTACTAAAGGAGGCCACTGCACTAGTTTAGGTTAGAGAGTTTGGTAGTCTAGACTACCAAATGGAGATAGGAGCAAAGTAGGGAGATACTAAAACTTCTCAAGAAGTAAACTTCTGAAGACTTGGAAACATATTAGATATGGGTGATTAAGAAAAGAAGATAGTCAAGGATAACTTCTAGGTTTCTGGTTTGAGCAGTTGGGTAAATGCTAGTGCCATTACCAAAATAGAGTTTACTAGAGGAAGAGTAGGTTTGGGAGGGTATATCGGTTCAACTTTTTCTAATATAAAATTTTATTGAAGTCTATCATTCATACATGAACATAAACAATAAGTATTTAGTAAAAGTTGTGACTTACAAAACAAGCATACATATCATCATACAGGGCTCCCATACATCACCCCAACACCAACACTTTGCATTGCTGTGAAACATTTGTTACAAACTATGAAAGAGATCCGTCAAAATATTACTACTAACTATAGCCCGTATCTTACATTTGGTGTATTTTTTTCCTCAACCCACCCCGATTAATGATACCCTATATTATATATTTGTTATAGTTAATGAGAGAATGTTCTCATATTTGTTCTGTTAACCACAGCCCTTCTCCCACCATTATACAATCCCATGCTTTGTACAATCCATTCAAAGTGTACACTTAGTGGCTCTCATTTTCATTACAGAGTTGTGCTGTCATCATCTCACTCAATTTTAGAACATTTTCATTACTCCAAAATGAAAAATCCCATATCCCCTTATACTCCTTATTGTTATCCCTTATAATTGATGTAGTATTTTTTTGCCATTGCTGCAAAAATATTACTACATTACTGCTAACTATTGTCCATAAGATACATTAGTTGTAATTTTCCTATCTATTGCTATATTCTTACCATTTTGTAAAAGGAGAACATTCTTATATTTTACTATTAACCACAATCTTCATCCACCATCAAAATCACTATGTTATACATTCCCTAGATGATTCTCTAGCTTCCTTTCAATTGATATTTATGTCCACAGACTATCCCTTTCAGCCACAATCCATCATTTCAGTTTTGACTTCTGGATTTGATGTGCCAGTGAAACATCCAAGGAGACATGTTGAATATACAGACAAATATTGGGTTTGGCCTAAACGTTAAGATGAGAGTGAATAATTTATACATGAAGCCACAAAGTGAACAGGGTCACCAAGGAAAAGAAAGAAATAAAAGATAAGACAGAAGCCAAGAGAAGACGTTCAAAAAGAAAAAGAAAAAAGAATAAACAGAAGAAATGTTATACTGATTTGGCTACTGTTGAGGGATCAAGTAAGATAAAAATTTAAAAGGTGATTACAATTTGACTCAGAAATTCCATTTCTATAAATTTATCCAAGACATACTATCAGATAAGGAGGCAAAGATGTAATTTTAAGGATGTTTGTTATGGCTTTGAATAAGAGGAAAGTCTGGAAACCATTTAAATATCCATAAAAATTAAATATAAAAGTGGTTAAATAAATTATAGTACATACAATGGGATACTAAACAGCCATTAAAAAGGAAAGAAGATTTTATACCAAATTTTAAATTCTATTTATCTCGAAGTGGAATTATGAGTGGGCTTTCTCTCTGTAATGTTTATACACATAGACACACACTCACAGAATGAATATATAATATTGGGGGAGGAGGAAGAAAAACATTCTCTCCTTTGCTTTTTACCATAGTCATAAAGCAGATAACCTATTCTGATGAAAAATTTCTCTGTCCAACATAAATTGAGTGAGATCAGTTCTGACTGATCATCTCCAATTTATTATAATGTACTTGGCAATGACTATTGAATGTTTCATATAATAGAGAATTAGATTTTTGGGAACATATATAACCTACCAATTGGACACTACAAATATTCTAAATGATTTGATGATGGTTGATTATACTATCTACCTACTACACTGAATTATTCTTTTTCACCTGAATAGCTTTCTAGTTACCTGGTAGATTATTTATAATCCCAAGGAAAGCAGGTCCCATCCAGACAGAAGCTGTCTTTAAATCATACTCAGCAAAAGAAATGTTCATTCCATATCTATGTTATTTAAAAAGAAATATAAATCCTACTTTGCTATTTCTGGACCTTAAGACTTGAGGCAATCACATAACCTCTTGGATCTTGGTTCCCTCAATTTCTAAAATTTTAATTGGTTGGGGAGAGGAGAAATTAGATGGTCTACTCTTTACCATTTTCCAACAAATAACACATGGGTATTTCATGTGTGCTAATAAGATACCCTATGCTAGCTAGCGGTTAGCACAGAGTTAGTAGCTCTTTTCCCAGTTCCCTTCATCATAAAACATACTTCTAATACAAGGAAATCTAAAGGTATACTGAAAATTAGTTAGGCTGGATTCATAAGGACTTTGAACTATCCCTCAGTTTCTTCTATTTATATAAACAAACACTTTTATCTGGCATACTAGGTAAGAAGCTAAAAGTGAGTCCCTGTCATGTATGCTTGGGTTACTTTTTCCAGGTGAGGCTAACTAGATTGATAAAGGTATATTTCAATTCAGCTCTATATATCCTGTCTCTATGTGGGGTCAGCTCCAGGATTCACATAAGGAAGGGATATAAATATAGGACACCAGTGGTTAAAAGGTTCTCTTTTTTATCTTTAAACTAGTCAGTTGCTCTAAGATGATGTTAGACAAGTGCCTATGTATTGCTAGAGAAGATACAAAAAGCCTTTCTAATGATGATAATGGACAACTCCCATCCAAAAAAAACAAAGAGTAGCTACAACTGTGAGCAAGACAGTTCTATCCAACTGCCCCATAAGATCTAAGCCCCTTCTCCATCTGAGGCAGAGCGGGCATCACCATCCCAAATGCTCAAGGCTGAGGAATAAACAAACGTAAGGGGTGGGATACAATCATGGACAAAGTAAAATTATTAATATTGTAGTAATGGAAGAACATGTAACATTGATATAAAGACAGTAGTTACCAGAGGTTCTGAGGGGTGGGGAAGGGAATAGTAGGTGGAACATACAGCATTTTTAGGGCATTGGAATTAAGTGTAAACCGCAATGTAAACCATAGAACTTGGTTAGTAGCAATGCTTCAATATTTATTCATCAATTGCAACAAATGTACCACACAATTGTAAGATGTAATTAATAGGGGAAGATGTGTGTGTGTGTATGTTTGGGGAGGGGGAGTATATGGGAATCCCTTATACTTTCGATGTAACATTTCTGTAATCTAAAACCTCTTTAAAAAGAAAGTTTATTATATATATGTATATATTTTAAA